>JAECUM010020937.1:0-16341 GCA_016617855.1 Megalonaias nervosa
TGTATGGTGCGTGTTATAATATGTTTTGTATGGTGCGTGTTATAATATGTTTATTAAGGTGCGTGTTATTATAATATGTTTTGTATGGTGCGTGTTATAATATGTTTTGTATGGTGCGTGTTATAATATGTTTATTAAGGTGCGTGTTATTATAATATGTTTTGTATGGTGCGTTTTATTATAATATGTTTTGAATGGAACGTTTTATTATATGTTTTGTAAGGTGCGTTTTATTATAATATGTTTTGTATGGTGCGTGTTGTTATAATATGCTTTGTATGGTGCGTATTATTATAATATATTTTGTTTTGCATGCAGCAACAGCTTGGACCACTAATTTACTAATTTTATTTTTTAAAAATCATTTCATGATTGTACAATATTGAACAACATGCTAAAAGAGATTAAGGCCGTAACAAAATTCTGCAAAGATTATTAGACTCTACGAAGTAAGCTCTAATATAAGTTTAATAATTTTTTTACGGGAAAGGTACATTTTTCATGCAGTGCGGAGTGTGATTTAAAATATTGCGTCTCCTTTCGGACTTGGTTTTAAATTGCTAGGTGTGTTTTGGCTTTTGTTTATCATTCCACACGAAATATATTCATACCACGTATGGCCATTTCAAGAATAATGAATATTTCTCTCTTTGTATCTCACTAGTGTAACAATTAAAAAAAATAAAAAAATAAAGGCTTTGACAACGAGTTATTAATGCTGACGGATGTATTGGCATGCATATTGGTTACATCAATAATACACACACACACACACACACACATATCATCATTACATATATATATATATATATATATATATATATATATATATATATATATATATATATATATATATATATATCACATCTCACCTGTGTCTGCTTTGGTTGGAATCTCGACTCGGCCAGCCTGGGTAAGTGAGTAAGCTTGCTAGCAGCTGGTCGGTGGGTCTTCCCGTATACTGGCCACTATGTAAAGCGTATCGTGTACTGAAAATGGCGTCAGACCAGTAAGACCACAAATCATGTAAACAAAACTAATGTAACTTCTATGATGACAATACAAATATAATCTACGTAATAGACATCAAAATGGAGATATAATATCATGCAAAGAAAAATTATATTTTATTTGTATGGTAATTATTAATATTGGTTGCAATATCCAAATTGAGTCTGCTAATGTAGCACAAGTCGTAATGGGATAAGGGCTCGCTTAAATAAGAGATACAATAATGGAGAAAGTTGATATTTATAAAGGAAGGAAATAATAAGTTGTTAAATGACAATATTTTCTCCATGGGCGAATCCTCTGAGGAAAAATTTACCGGCTTACATAAGCATGTTCCATTTGAATTTCATGTCACACGTCTGACGATTGATTATTCTTTGTTGTAAAATCGAATTTGATATAATATATTTGACCATGCTTTAAAGAGTTTGATATGTCATACTTTAATGTTAAATTTTATATTCGCAACGAGCTATCGTCTATGACTCGAAGAATTGTGCCTACTGAACCAAGAAGTTAATTAACAAATTATGTGAAATAACGCTGTCCACTGGTATGTTAAGAGACACAGTTTTATATTGAAAGAACGATTAAAATCGATTATGCCTCCAATCTGTCACAAAACGTCGCAAAAATCTAACGACGTAGAACTTACCGCCCCATCCCCCTCATCACGCACGCACACACGCACACACACACACACACACACACACACACACGTGACTGGCAGGATAAATATTATTCTTTAAAAGAACAATGTTCTGCGTAACATATTTTCGAGCACATTTAGGGTGATTTTGATCTGCCTCAATATGAAACCTAAGATGAAAGAGAAATCATGCCTGTATTTGCAAAGAAATAAAGTTGTACATCACACAGTTGGATTGTCATGGCACTTCATGCGGCTCTCCCTGACTGATCGTATGACCTATCTCCTCCAGTCCACTATTTCGGGAAAAAATAGAGGAGATAAGAAAGGGAGTGTTAGATTTTTTACATTCGCGTTCTATAACCATTATTCTTGCATCAGAATATCATTTATCTCACGGGATTGATAATCTCTGATTTTGTTTAAAAATCTAGTTCGAAGTTAAAGGGTGGATTGTTTAAAAATTGAAAAGTGTAATATTTTACTTGAAATGTTTTTTAATGCTGCAAACTCCCCTAAACCTGCATTTCTGTCGTAACATAGGTTTACGACAATATTCACAAACTCACTGACTACACCATGCCACAGAAAAAATACTTCGGTATAATTTTGTGATGCTAATTCCATTGTAAGAATCTAGTCTTATTCGCATTACTTTAATCTAATTTTTATTTTTATTTTCTATTCAGAATCACATGTTTGTTGATAATAGTTTTTAAATATAAGATTGGAAGGCATTCTTGACTTAAACGAAATAAAAAATGCAATTAAATAATAAGAAATACATATAAAACATTTGAAACAAATATGGCATTATTTTGCAAATACTTTTAGCAAAATCCAGAAATGCATATAAATGTGTGCGTTGTTTGTTTTTGATGGGGAGCATGACTGAGGTACACGAGCATGATACTCATGGCTGAGAATTGCCTCTTTTTCAGGAATTATATACATAGATACTTATCCCTATGATAAATAACAATTAATTGGACTCAAACTGAGCAGGCTGCTTAAGGTTCTATTTATTACCCTGTCAATAGATTATAAAGTTCTTGTATTATTACCATGTCAAACAGATTACACAGTTCTTTTCTTATTACCACTTCAATAGATTACACAGTTCTGTTATTGTTACCATATCAATAGATTACACAGCTATATTATTACCATGTCAATAGATTACATAGATCTGTTATTGTTACCATGTCGAACAGATGACACAGTTCTGTTATTGTTACCATGTCAAACAGATTACACAGTTCTGTTGTTATTACCATGTCAAATGATTACACATTTTTGTTAGTATTACCATGTCAAACAGATTACACAGTTCTGTTATTGTTTTCATGTCAAACAGACTACACAGTTCTGTTATTATTATCATGTCAAACAGATTACACAGTTCTGTTATTGATACCATGCCAAATAGATTACACATTTCTGTTATTATTACCATGTAAAAAAGATTACACAGTTCTCTTACTGTTACCATGCCAGTAGATTACACAGTTCTGTTATTGTTACCATGTAAGTAGATTACACTGTTCTGTTATTGTTATCATGTCAAATGGATTACACAGTTATGTTATTATTATCACGTCAATAGATTACACAGTTCTGTTATTGTTACCATGTAAGTAGATTACACTGTTCTGTTATTGTTATCATGTCAAATGGATTACACAGTTATGTTATTATTATCACGTCAATAGATTACACAGTTCTGTTATTGTTACCATGTAAGTAGATTACACTGTTCTGTTATTGTTATCATGTCAAATGGATTACACAGTTATGTTATTATTATCACGTCAATAGATTACACAGTTCTGTTATTGTTACCATGTAAGTAGATTACACTGTTCTGTTATTGTTATCATGTCAAATGGATTACACAGTTATGTTATTATTATCACGTCAATAGATTACACAGTTCTGTTATTGTTACCATGTCAGTAGATTACACTGTTCTGTTATTGTTACCATGTCAAATGGATTACACAGTTCTATTATTATTACCACGTCAATAGATTACACAGTTCTGTTATTGTTATCATGTCAATAGGTTACACAGTTCTGTTATTATTACCACGTCAATAGATTGCACAGTTCTGTTATTGTTATCACGTCAATAGATTGCACAGTTCTGCTAATATAAACATATTTCGACATCAACATTGTAGTCAATACCTCCGAATTCGAGGAAAGAAAGTTTGTGCTTCTTAAAATGTTTGAGGCATTCCGAAAATGAGACAAAAGAAATTTATAAAGATATTCACTGTTGAAATTAACTTTTAGATGTATTAATATTTTAGCATGGTAAATTACTAGTAGGATGACGGTTATTAGAATTTCGAAGAAAAAATGCTTAAATTGTGCAGAGATCTCCTTTGTTGCAATCTCTTAATGAAAATTCAAATCAATGCACACATTATTCCAAATTAGACAATCAAGTTGTAACTACATTGCAATTGTTTATATTTTTTTATGTATTTCTTTTCGTGACACAAATGGCTGACATGTGACTTAAAGATAAAATATGCAAGCAGAGTTGAATGGATAGAATCTCCTATCTATTGTAATTTTTCTGAATAATACTTGCATAAACGTTATCAATATATTTGAAAAAGTGGTGTTTAATTTATTTTTCAAACCGTCTTTTCTGATATGATTCTTTCCCGATTTATCTGATTTGGCGAAAATGCGTTAAGAACAGTGGGTTATCCATTGATAAACACAATACATCTTCCTTTCTGTACTAAAACGAAAATATATGATACATATGTGTCCATCCTTACCTGCCTAACTTGAAATCTGTTAGCTCTTTTTTGTGCCATCTTCAAAAGAAATTAGGTACCAAAATGTGCAAGAAGACAGTGGAGCTAACAAATGAGAGTTTTACAACGAAAACGGTTACTGAGACACATCATTTTGATTCGAGTGGGAGGTGTATATTTTTGTTTATGGTATAATGGTGAAAAAATACCGTATAAACGGAGACTTATTCAGATAAGCTTATTTCAAGGTTTTATCGCTAAGTAAGGTCATGGCATTCCATCTATCACAAAACGGGAAGGTTCTCATTTCAAGATGTGTCCCACTACGTTGATGTGTATTCTCATCGATGTCCCCGTTTACACGTTTTGTAAACGTTCACACACACACACACACACACACACACACACACACACACACACACACACACACACACACGCAACACAAGGAGTGAAACTAATGGCGCCTAGTTTTTATAGGGTATACAGTGTTCATCAACGTTGTCATATAGGTTTACTTTTTTAGACTGTGGGAGTAATATGTTTTTGTTTGCGCATTCAATTTAAAAGTTTTGACGAGTTTTCAGTTTTTAGTGCGACGAAACTACTGGGTCAGTTTACATATAAAAAATAATACAGACTAATTAAGGTACCCTATCATGTAGGTCATCCCTGCATCGCTAAAGCGTGATTGATGAAACACATGCATATTTATTACAACCACAAGTTTAAAATTAGAAGCATGTCCGCACCAAATTTCAGACGATAGTTACAAGGGGGGGGGGAGGTGCTATTGGGCCTCAAATGATGCTTATATACGCGCCTATGTTTCGTACGGGAAATCCTATGTTATAATGGTCCTACAGGTTTGATAGGCGGATGGTATTATAACCTAAACGGATCGATACTTTGCAGCCTCAAACGGAAAAATTAACATTACGTTGTAAGTTTGAGACCATAGTGACGCTACATGTAAAATGGGCCTCGGAATTTATAGCCTCGGACGGTTAGGGGGTCTCAAAGGGGAATGCTAATATTTAGATACAATCCCACACATATATTATCCAGCAGTTTTTTTTTTTTATTATTACAATCCAAACACACCACATATACTATTCAGAATCCACTTTTTGATTTCAATCCAAACACGCCACATATACTATCCAGAATCCATTTTTTGGTTAAAATCCAAACACACCATATATACTATCCAGAATCCACTTTTTGATTACTATCCAACACACTCTTTACAACCCAGCAACCACGTTTTGATTAATATTCAAACATACACTCTAAAATCTAGCACAAAAGCTCCGAATGGCCGAGTGATCTTAAGCGCCCTGCTCTACCGATCACTGTCAACTCACCCTCATTTTTTATTACAATCCCAACACGCATCCCTGCACTCCAACAAGGGTAAGAACGTTTATACGCGCGCTATACCCTCACACAAACATAGCATGCAATCGCACAAAACAAGGCACTCGTAGGAGTTTTTATAGACAAACTACCATATCCTCACACAAACATACTAGAAAGTGACATATTAGAGAGGCATGAGGAGTTTTAAGTTTAATATAGACAGAGATACGCACAAACACATATATAAATATTATCAATTATTCAAGGGCGAGAACGTTGTAACGCAAGACCAGAACTCCACTCATTTTTAGAACAGTATCATTTTGCCGAGCTATAGAAAATAGGTAACCATAATGTTCACAAAATTATTTTTGTTTATCCTGATTTGTGTACTATTTTGACCTTCCCTTGCGAGCATAGTACAAGGAAAGTAGCATCACTTAAAAATTCTTTCACAATAATAAAGCATTAATTTAGACTAGTAGCTAATATTTACTGTCCCTCGCAGAGGTCGTTTCTTACTGATTGCCCTAGCCATATGAATAGCCAGTGAGCATAGTGTACCCAATGAAATATTGCCAGAAAACGCAGTTAATTTTTTTACCTCCAAAGTCTATGATTTGGCTTAAGCTTTGCTTTCAAAATAATACCTATGTATCGCCAGGCCGTTTTTTTCAAATATACATTTATGACAAACTTTTAGAGTGGTTTGTTGCAGTGGAAACATATACCATTATGATTTAAATATAAATAATTCTATAGGAAGTTCATGTGTGTTTGTATTTATATTGATTAGTACTTTATACTAAGTAATACTTTATATTGAGTAGTACTTTATATTGAGTAATACTTTATACTGAGTGATTATTTATATTGAGTAATGCTTTATACTGAATAATAATATATACTGAGTAATAATTTTTATTGAGTTATACTTTATATTGAGTAATACTTTATATTGAGTAGTACTTGATACTGACTAATAATTTATACTGAATAATACTTTATACTGAGTAGTACTTGATACTGAGTAATACTTTATGCTGAATAATACTTTATATTGAGTAATTTTTATTGAGTAATACTTTATATTGAGTAATACTTTTATTTAATGCTAGGTCGTAAATTACTGGATTTTCTGATAGAAATAATGTTCATATTTACTGGAGTGAAAAACTGTAGTAGGTTTTCTAAGTTTTCACTGGCCTTAAATAGACACCGATAACTTTACAACCATGAACCATGAAATTCGAAGCTATTCTCGGAAACGTACGTAGACGAACGGCCTCTTCCATTTAAAGATGTGTTTGAGTTCAAATCCAGCAATGCGCGAGTGATTTTGCTTTTTCTTAATATATTATTTTAATTTGAATTGGGAAGGAGAATTATGTTAATGTTTATATTTTCTCTACGAATAATCACAAAACACAGCAGAATATAAATGGTAAACCGTCGAAGTCCGTGGGATCCAAAGAAATGGCATCAGCTACTTCGATCTATTATAGTCGCATCTTGCTTCGCAACATGTTTGAGCATAAAATGAAAAAAAGAAAATCTGCTAACTACGATTGAATCATCTTCTGGGTGAAAAACGTTAAGTATTTCACTCGTGGCTTTTAGTGACGAAACATTCAAACATTTGTCACGTGACTCTTACCTTGATTATTAGTAACCCCAATGTGGCACAAGAAACACTTCCTAATGACAACGTATACATAGAGTAAGTATCATATACTATAATCAAATGACGTAGGTTATAAAGCAGAAAGAAAAGTGTGATGGCGAACTTGCGTGTGGGTGGCACACACGTCAGTCTGATTGCCGCCATACTAGGAAAAATACCATGGTCATCTCTGGACAAGAAAACCGCATTTAGATGAATGACAATGGCTATAGGCATAAATTCCATTCTGCGGAAGAATCAAATAGGAAATCAACAGGAAAGACACGATGTAAACCATTGAATTCAATATGAACATATCTAAGGAAGGCACGCATACTGTAGCATAACCATTAATAAAGAACAATTAATGGCACACATTTTAGATCATAAAATTTTATTACACAATAAAATGAATACTGAATGGTCTAACGATATAGAAAGCTAACTTTCTGGATAAACGTGCAGGCGTTTAAGTATATGTAACACAATTGTATCTCTCAGTTATATATATATATATATATATATATATATATATATATATATATATATATATATATATATATATATATATATATATATATATATATATATATATATACACGTTTAACAAGGGAAGTACGACATGTAATACAGTCGTGTGTGACGATCTAAAAAGCCTGTCATCTCTCATAACACAAATTACCAGAAACACGAAACGCAAAGTTTATTTTCCGATATTAGATAATTGTTGCATATTGCTATCACATTCAGGAGCACTGTAAAGAGTTCATACTGCGCTGCAGACTGGCTTAAAATGATTCACTCATGTTCTAAAGTCCCATTGCTGTCAATTCTCGGTCCATCTGGCAAACTGCTAACGGCATGCAGAAGTACAAAGTAAGCCAATCATTGCAGATAGAGCCCTGCAAGAAAGATTTTGTTTTATTTTAGACGCATGAAGATACATGGTATCTGGCATTAGATCACCTGCATCTAGCCTTGAATGACAACACATTTTTGAGAAGGAAAGTCTTCCGATTTTACTCAAACCCTTGCCATGGCACGAACGAAACAAACTGGCCGAACGTCCACAGGAGAAACATTGGAATAGCAGAAAATTTCCAAAGCCTAGCTGGAATATATGGAAGAATAAATAGCGGATAATACAGAAAAATAAAACTACAAACCTACAAGACTATAACTCAACAGGAAAAAACAAGCTGCACGTGCAAGATGGCGTACTGCAGAGATATCACAGATTTTGGGAAAGTATTTTAAAACAAGAGGAGTTGAAACAACAGAAGGCTCGTTCCTAGAATACGCTTACAAAAAAGGCACCCAAGAAATAGATCTATCAAGAATTCCTCTCGAAAGAAGACATTCAGTGATATAAATAATAAACGCTGCTAAATGGGTAAATAAAGACTTTACTAAATTAAATGAATGGCTGAACAGAAAGGTAACAACAGGCTATATTTTAAGACCATTAGGAAACCAGCCGATAATCCCGTATGGAGAAATGCATATTGGAGAGGAAACAGCAGTGATAAGAAAACCATCACCAATATATAGATGATCTCAAATTGGTAATGATTCAATACTGAATTTATGAAACGAGTTGAATTATGCCCAACTTTTGCAAACCTTGGCGAGCAAAAGCTGGACATTATTTAACGAGTTTCATAAATTTAATATTAAATCATTACCCATTTGAGATTCTTTTTATCACATAGTTTTATTTCAGTAGAAATTATTTAGACAGAAAGAAGAAAGAATAATTTCGTTTATTCGGACAGACGCTGTACCTTTCATTTGTTGTGCGTAAAAAATAGTCCCAAACAAAGATAAAATGGTAAAAGTATATTATACATTTTTGATAACTATAAATCAAAGAATAAGCGTTCATCCAAAAAAAAAACAGAATATTTTACAAAAGACAAAACATTTGTCAACACAAAATGTCCAATGCGTGAGATGTCACATTGTTTGATACGGTGCACAGTACCGGTCTGAGTTGGCCTTCACAACACAGTGACAGTGTTTACGTTGAAATTCCACATCACAACTAAACATTACCTTGTTGCGATATTGTTGTGATAAAAAGATGACTGAATGCAGAAATACATATATTTACTGTAACGAATTTGTGACCGGATATTTGCAGTATTTGATTTGGAACATTAGATTGTTCAGAAGACGTAAACAAATCTCTTTTTTAGTCCGAATTGCATCACATATTTACCGCGTAAATATGCTGTGGTTGGATAAAGTTCTGTCAGTTGGGGAGACCGGTTTACGTATACATTCTTCTGTGAACAAAGGTGAGTTTATTTACTTCAGTAAGTTCACATTTAAACCAAGCTTATATATAGAGTGGATTCCATGCTACAGATATACCGCCCATTCATCCCCAGCCCCCACCCCCTCGTTATCATCTAAGCAATACTAGTAGTTTTACTTGTTGCTATTGTTCTTATCTTGGGGTTTTTGCCATTTTTCATGTTATGATATGTTATACATGACATAACAAACCCCTGTGTGGGTAAATTGGCAATATTGAAACAGACGAGACCATTTTTTTCCAATTCCCTTTCGCGAGTTGAATAAAAAAATGGCGGCCAAAAATGTTCAATGAAAGCAAAAAAATTCCAGAAGGCGGGGTTAAAAATCTTTCCCGCGATCGCAGCCAATCAGTAAAGAGAATACTGCACAATAATTTCATGGGCTTATTTGGACCAATCGGAATCACATAAAGTGATATGTTCACATGTATAATATTAAAAATATGAAACTGCACACAATGTAGACAAAAAGTGTACCGACTTTGTGATAATAGGGAAAATCCAAAAAGGAGACCGGACAACTACACCTATCAGACATGCCACAATAAACACCTCTGCAGGCAACACTAGAAAAGTTTGAAAAGGTTCCAACTAAAAGTCACAAACGCTAGAATGGTCACGTATCCCTATAGTCCAATAAAAAACATGATAAGGATTCTGGAAATCGAGAAAGCAGAACTGAAGAATATGAAGTCAGTCTTCTTCTTACACGGGTTTCCAGTAAAATCTTGGTGCAGGAGATGCATATACCATCGAAAATGCAAAATGTTTGGCAAGACAGGACACATGAAGAAAAAATACCAACTAACTTAGAGAAAGAAGAACAAACTTATGTTACAGAAATGACTATCTTCCCCACCCAAAAAAGGAAAAAAGAAAGAACAACAGCAAGCAAAACAGTTATCGAACCCAACAAAGGAAAAAATACAACAACAACAACAACAACAACAACAGCAACAACAAAAACAAAAATAACAGACTCCAAAAGCTAAAGAACAAAATGGGAAGCAACAACAATATCATATACAGCAACAGCACCAAGAAAGTCAAGGAAGAGAAGAACAACAACAAAAAGAAGCTAAACAAAATAAAGAAGGCCAATAATTACAACAACAACAAAAACACAGAGAGAGAGGAAAAAAAGGGAGACGAAACCTGAAGATAAAAGAAAAACAAGACAAACTTAGGGAGAGGTCGGAGAACGAAGACAGTGGATAGAAGAAACGAAAAGGAAGAACAAGAGAACAGGTAAAGTTACTACAAGCTACATTATGATAAAGACCTAGAAGAGACAGTTTACGACAGTCGAAAGATGAACTATATTTCTGAATTTGCAACAAAATGAAAAAAATACGAAAATTAATGAATGAATAAATAAATAAATAAATAAATAAATAAATAAATAAATAAATAAATAAATAAATAAAATAATGACAAAAAATCCAATAATACCCCTACCAATTTTATAATAATAAACTATAACACCTTCGGGTAACAATAACATCTTTAAAATAGACTTAAAAAAATTGTATAACCATATAAAAGGGGGAGGCATGCTAACTGGTCTGAAAAGATCAAACAGGGAATAGTGCCTTGCCCCCAAAAGTGAATGACAATGTGAACACTGAATAGGCACTAAATAACCTATAACTTGCCTTGAATGACAATGTGAACACTAAATAATCGATTTTCCAGTTTATTTAGAAGAAGTAAATCTGCAAAATATTTATAAATAGGAAATCGTAAAATTGCCATACAATGATGGATATACGAAAGGAATGAATGACTAATTTCAGACAAGGATGCATGTCACCTTTTTACCGTCAGAACAGCTAACGATGCTTGTAGTACGCGAACTCGTAAATTCTTGAAAATATTTGAGAGATAAAGTTCACATGATCCATTTGTTATGTATATCTGTATTGTGTGTTTAATATTTGTCCATGATTGTAGATTGTGAGGATATTACATATCTATTTTTTGTCCATTAGTGTAGAATCTATTTTTAAGATAATGAGCTATAAATAGTTTCTTTACTTGGGTTTGAGTTTTAGAAAATGAATCTGTGTACAGTTTGTAAGTAATGTTCCGACTGTATTGTTGAAATGTTGCTACAATTGTCGGGTGGTGATTTCATATGATATATGTCACGAGTGGGTGTATTGCGATACATGTCATGTGGTGATGAACCGCGACATAGAGTCGTGGAGATGTATATGAAGTGAGTAGAGACCAATTATTCCATTCCTATTATTATTACTGCTCTTATTTTATTTTCTGTCTGCATATTTATTTAAACATGTGCTCAGATTACGCTTAAGAGAAATCATTTTTTAAAAATCATTTATTGAAATTTTAGCTGTCTAACTGATTTTGAGGCTACCATCCAAGGTGCAGAGAGATGCATTTTCTATGTTAAGTCATAGATGACATGTAACAAGCTGCAGATAAATGATGATAAAATTTAAGATATTCTGATCTCTACGCTAAGACATTCTCCTTCACATCCTTTAGCTCAAACAATATGTATCAGCAATTACCAACATTAAATTTACAGTCACTACGAAACCTATGTGCCACTCTCGTGAGTATGCTCTCATTACACCAACATATCATGAACATATGCAAAGCTGCATATCTGGACCTGAGACGCATCAACCCCATTCGCAATTTTCTTTCGTTTGATACCACTAGTACTTTCAAGACTGGACTATTTTAATTTACTCAGTATCTCCAACAGAAAATACAAAACGTTCCAAACACGGTTGCTCGGATTATACTTAGAGTTCGAAGAATTGAGCACTCCCCTTGCTCTGTAACCTTCACTGGCTACCCATTCGATCCAGAACCAAAATCAGAATCTATTCACTATGCGAATTATGTTCATTGGCTCAAGTCCGATATACCTAGCTGACCTTACCCCACCTAGAAACTTGCGCTCCTCTTTCTACACTCGCATTCTCATGTTCACATTGTTAAAACGAAATCAAAACAAACGTTCTTTTGCGATCCAGGGCCCAGCAACTTGGAACAAATTGCCCATGTATCTTAGACAGAAGGACACTGATCTCATCCAAGAGTGCTCTTAAAACTCACAAATTGTGACTACAAGAAAAGACTGAACGACTTAATAATGTTTACTTCATTAATTATTGTCAACAAATTTTTAATTTGTAGTTTCATGATGTTTGTTTTTGCAATCTTGTCGTTGTATATATTTAATGTGTTACCTAATATTGTAAAGAGAAAAGAGAACAGTGAAAAGATTAATCGCTAAGTATCACTTTCTGATATGAAGGAACTAAAAAGGAATATGTATGGGTCTGTTGTTATCTGTATAATGTCATCAGCATATTAATATCACGTGGTCTAACTAGAGGACATGTAACAATCAAGCAGAACGGAACAACGTCAATGTAACAGCGATATCAAAATCATGGACAAAAGTTACGTAGCAACATGTGTTATGATTCAAATTGTATTATATTAATTGCTTAGTTCTGCAAACCGGATGTCCAAATGTACGTTGTTCACCTGATAAATTTTTATTTAAGTAGATACTCACACTAATGTCCCCTAGGGTCCGAGTTCGAGTTCTCATTGCAGGAAGTGAGACTGGGGGTGGGAGAAAATAGGGCATGCAAAAACAGTCCCCCATACGACTGGACAGCTCAAGTATCGTCCATTCCATGCAACAACAGGCCTTCGCCACTGAAATCGTAATAAAGACCACCCTTTCGTTAGTAAGCATTTCAGAGCCAATATCAAAATGTATAATCGATATGACAGTCACACGCAGTGAAAAGAGATAACGAAAATAAGACAATGCTCTTAAATATGAAGGTGCTAAACAAAGTTCTTTTATTCTAAATAGAATTAATTTATTTAATAAGCAATTCTGAATGCTTGTATTACTTGCTCTAAATCGTTATGTAATAAATAACACGGTAATAAAATGAAAACTACCGAGAAATAATAAATAAAATGTTAAATAAGATACGAAGATAACTTTCAGGTTTCGTTGCCTATATCTTCTGATATTGGAAATTATCATTCAGTAGCTATATCTATATCTATATCTATCTATCTATCTATCTATCTATCTATCTATCTATCTATCTATCTATCTATATATATATATATATATATATATATATATATATATATATATATATATATATACACCTGCATGTATGACTACTACTATATTGCCGATCTGAGAACGATATGAAGTAATTGGATATATTGTAACAGACTCTGGAACGTAACCTGCTCGCTGGTCGGAGCAATGTAAACAACGTCAAATTGAAGCAGAAATAAAGACACGCATCGCAAAAGCTGACGCCATTATAATGTCATTATATCCATTTTTATGTAGTACCATAGAAACTTATATTTTTAATACCATTTCTAACAAACTTTTGAACATTTTCTTAGAGTGGATTAAACTTACAAAACATATCACCATCAATGCCCTAACATTCTCAAGCATTAAGGAACTCACTCGAGCCGACGTCCTCGAAGCATCCACAGAGTCCAGTTGTCCAGTCCCTGGTACCATTTCTGCTCCCAACTAGTAACTTTGGACCCACGACAACGGGCTGATTTATGACAACTGTCGTGCTTACTTGGTTGTTTACTATTTGGTTCATCATCTTTGGGTGTCTTCTGTAAAATGTTATTTCAGATTTATATAATATTTGTTCCATCTATCCCTTTTTAATTTTTACTAAAGATTGATGGCTGTATACCATAATAATACTAATAATTTGATGTACTCCCCTTTATGACTATATTCCCATTAAAATACATATACGTTGAAGTAAAATGTACTGAACGTATACGACACAGACCTAACATTTCAAAATGAGTGGTATATTTCTGTTTTTGATGCGTTGTTGAAGTTTTGGCAATGCACTCTGTTATAAACTACATAATTTATGTCAAGACAAAACTACTTACAAATATATGCTTATTGCTTATTTTGAGACAAACGCCAATATGCTTTCATTGCAGATCTTTTATTACCAGATCGTAAAAATATAAAACTTTGAATTCTAATCTATTTAGATAGTATTTGTTCCTATCCTCCCTGTGTTATGGGAAATCGTCTTACTTAGCAAGGAAACAAATCCATACATGTCATGTCAGAGGGATTAGAATCAGTTTCTTCCCTAGCTTTGAATTGTTTAAAGAAATGGCAAGCGAAAAGTTCACTCTTTACGTCATGTGCTGATGGAACAGGAAATTTATAGCACTTGTTTGAGATAATTCCATCTCATCCAAGCGGACTTTCATGGAGATGTAGTAGTATATGTAGTTGAAGATCCTCTCTCAGAGACCCCCCTGCCCCCCAAAACGTTGTATATTAACATTTTTGTCAGCAGTCCTTTTTAGCTCAAAATAATGACTTTTACATGATAACACATTTTCTGACAAAAATATGTTTTGGAGGCAGGGAGGGTCTCTGAGATAGGATGCATCAACTACATCTACTACTACGTACTTATTAGTCAAAATGTTGTATTAAACGAATGAAATATTATATATATAATGTCATACTCAATAAGACATGTTGGATTTGATCTAACAAATAGATTTTGTAAAAGATTTAATTCGATCAAAGCAGCGTCAGCATATACCGGTATAAAACCTAAAATAATAAGCGATTGCATTAAAAATGTAGGCTATCATATATCGCCGAAATATGGGTCAGTATGGTTATTCGCGACTGAAAATGATATGAGAATTGCCGGCTGGGCAGATGATGTGATGACATTTATCGATAACATGGTCGATATATTATTTGATAAGGATATTTCTAAAGCCACACAAAATTAAACATCTACTTTTTATTATAATCTTTTACGTATTTGCTGACTCTCATTGGCAGAATATCTGTTAACATACTATCAATAATGCGGAACTCGCGTATTAAGTCGTCCATATCATATTTTATGCCACGCAAGTAAGATCGAATTTGATCAAGTAATTTTTTATAGGTGACACTTGCTGTTTTGCAAGCATTTTTTTTAGTCGCGAGTCTAGGCTCAACTTTTTTACACGCTGCTGCAAGAGAAACACCGACACCAGATATTATTAACAAAAACGGATTTATGATGCGCCACTTGAAATTATACCAGAGCCGGTCATTAGCAGCGGTAGATATGATATCACTCGCAGTATTTTTGCATAGTATTTGTAACATTTTTTGACGCACCAAAGATTTTTATGATAGTATCTGTAATATTGCATTAGAGCGTCAACATCTTGTTTTGGAATGTTTTCTGAAATATGATTAAAATCGACTATATTTTTTTTCATTATGATATTTATTATATAATCCTCAAATTACTTTCGTCGTTTCAGCTACAAATTCCAGACACCACCAGTAAGGCGCCGCGACTATTGTTTTATCATCTACTTCCAGTAGAAATGTTTCTTCAACATCTTTATTTATTACTGTAGATATAGTTCCAATGTCAGTTGAACGAAACCACGGAAATACTATAGTTTTAATTTTAATCTTTTCAGCGCTAAAGATAGACAGTCTATAAATAC
>JAECUM010020938.1:0-58312 GCA_016617855.1 Megalonaias nervosa
AAAATAGCTAATAAAATAAAAGGCACACCGTCTACATCTGAGATAAAACAAATTATATCAGAAATCGCCCCAACAGCTGAAACAGGAAACCGGATGACAAAAACAGCAAAAAAAACTTTTATCGCCATGAGGAGAACAAATTATACAAAAATTAATATCTAAGGCAACAGCTCCAAATTTTGTGTAACCTAATAAATAAAAAAATGTTAAAAATTATCTCGATTTAGCAAAAACTTATGACACCGACGACACAGTAACAGAATTTGAGTATGTTGAGTATCTCGACGAAAATTTGAATGAACCAAATAAAGCCGGTGTCAGAACATTTAATACCCGAGACGAGGATGTATTTCTACTGCCTCAGAAAGCAATATTGGAAGTTCGTGGCCAAATTATGACAGTAGCTAATCCACCTGCTAATACTGGAGCAGGCGTAGAAATAGCTCTTATAAATAATGGGTGGAGTTTATTTAAAAGTGCCAGATATCAACTAGCTAATCAAACTGTCGAAGAAATTTTGAGTCACCTACAAGTTGAAAGTACAATCGTAAATATTATTTCGTTTTCTGATGATTATTCCAGATCAAGTGCAACTAACATGATGTGGTTTAAAGATACTGGGGCTGGAACTGTATCTGGAGAATTTATTTCAAAAGGCGTTTTAGTACACGGAGCTAATGCCGCTGCAGATGTTGTAATTGTGAGAGATTTTCTTATTGCTAATGCTATCAATTTTGGTATAGCCCAACCAGTCGCAGCCGCTAACGCAGACGCTACAAGAGTTTCACTTACTGCTGCTTGTAATAATTTAGGTATAACACCACCAGGAGCAGCTGCGGACGGTGTTGCAATGTTAAATTTGATTAATAACGCAATTAGCGTAAGAAATATATGTTACAATGAAGGTTATGCTAGGAGAAAAGAACTTGCAGCAGGATCACGTCAAATTACAATGATGCTGTCATTAAGTATGATTTTCGGCTTTTGTCGCGATTATAATAAAGTATTTCGTTGAGTTAAACATATACTTATTTTAGATCGAGCAGAACAAAATGATTGTTTATTTAGGTCAGGCGGAGCTGATTTACAATTTATCATCAGTAAACTTGCGCTATGGATGCCACGAATAGCACCGTCAATCACTAAAATGACAGAATTAAATAGTATACTTCATAAACTCACAAACAGAATTTATTTTCAGCAACATAAAATATATCAAACAGCAGTTCCAAATACCACCGACTACACATGGCGAGTCACAACAACGTTAAGTGAACAACTCACTCGGCAATTATATGTTGTATTTCAGCAGCAAGCGCGACGTGGTAACCAGCAACAAAATAACGCCATGTTTGACCACACCGATGTTAGACGAATATACGCTAGACTAAATTCAAAGCAATATCCAGAACGAGCGATAGAATGCAATTTTGCAAATGACGCTAATAAAAACGTATCTCGGCCATATATGTACCTGCTCTATGCAGTGCAGAAATATCAGGATGTCGGAGACGGATCTCAAATTTCTATGGAAGAATTTCGTACACTTTATCCAATATTTTATTTTGATGTTAGTAAACACAACGAGCGATCTGTCGACTCAACAGCTGATATTGAAATTACTTGGACACTTGAAGCAGTTCCTGTGGCACAGTTATACGTTTATGCGTTAGTGATTAGCGAAAGATTTATAACAATTGACTCTGTCGGAGGTAAAATGTCAGTACAAGTTTAATCTGTAATAGTTATACAATGACAAAATATATTGTAAAAGAAATATATTTGACTGATGGTCAAGTTAAAAAACTCCGACAAGGTATTGCAAAGCAGAGGCAGGTATCATTAAAAATAAAATATGGAGACAAAGGTACTTTAGCAAAATTAATGTTAACCAAAAAACAAATAAATAAATACGATCGCAATAAACCTTTTGTTTTAAATTTAAGTGCCACACAAATAACTGCGATGGCAAACGACATCGTCGTTAGAGGTGGTTTCTTCGGGCCGGCATTATCTGTAATGGCCAAAACGTTAATACCTAATATTTTGCCAGTACTTGGTACATTAGGATTAGCAGCAGCGTCTGGCGCAGTATCTGGCGCAACAAAAAAAGCTGTCTCCAGAGACGGCATAAAGAAAATTTTTAGCTAAAGATAAATATAATGCCTAATGCAACGCATCGACGAAAAACATCAAAACGAAAGACAACAACAACAAATAAAGACACGATCGCGAAAAACAAAAAAGGGAGAATTTATAGGACCATTGCTGGTGCGAATAGCGGGAAGTCTACTGCCAAATCTGCTGAGAATCGGCCAAGGACTAACATTGCCAGGAACAAGGAGGTGAAACCTCCCACGGCCGCGTTAAGTAACTATGATATACTAGGTAGACTAAAAAAAGTAAAACATTTCTGTGGAGTTTATTCTAAAGATGAACTAGGTCAAGTGCCTAGTGAATCGTGTGTAATAAATATACAAAATTTCAATGACGGATCTGGATCACATTGGATAGCAGTCCACGGTAATAATTATTTTGACTCGTTCGGACTTCCATCAAGTGACGCAATAAAAAAATACATGTCCAAGTATAAAACAATAAATTATTCGTCTAATAAAATTCAGCCTGTTGGAACATCAGCTTGTGGATACTACTGCGTGATGTTTATAAAACAGATGTCCCAACCTAAATTTAATTTTTTAAAATTTATTTTACAGTTTGACAAGCAACCTTCTCACGCTAATGATGAGATTGCAATATTATATAATCAAGGAATATAAATGTCAACATACTGTCTCAAGTGCAAAACTAAAACAGAAAATATCAATGAAACAACAGAAAAAACAAAAAATAATAGAATAATGCTGAAAAGTATTTGCGCAGTCTGCGGAAAAACAAAAAGTATGTTTTTAAAGAAATTATCCGGAGCTGAATGTCCTGACGTTATTTTAGTAGACGACTAAAAAAATTCAGTTTTTTGTGAGGAAAATGGTTAAATTGGAGGGTAAAACCCCGAGGAAGTTAACGGGAATTTAACATTGGAAAATTTAAAAATCGATTTTTTTTCTGGTTTTTGTCCAAATTTTTCCACAATTTTCGCAATTTTTCATAGATTTTTAGGCAAAAAAAAAACGAAAAAATCTGGTAAAAAAACTAGCAAAACATCGATTTTCAATTTTCCTATGTTAAATTCCCGTTAAACCCCTCGGGGTTTTACCTTCAAAAAATTAGAACTTTGACCAAAAAACCAGGCAAAAAACAAGCAAAATGGTCGAAGGCTTGTACAGGGATTTATTGGAGCAAAATATAAACTCGGACTCAGTAGGTATGATGATCTAGAGTCAGAGCTACACAAACCTAAAAAAACAAGTTTACGCGACGTAAAGTTGTCGCAAATGCCGTTGACGATATCTGGGCAATAGATTTAGTTGATGTGTCAAATCTATCTGAATTTAACAATAATAAAATATATCTTTTTAATACTGTAGATGTTTTTAGCAAATATGATTTAAGTGTACCAGTTTCAGATAAAACTGGAACGTCAATAACTGATGCGTTAAAACAGGTCATCGTTGGTACAAAAAGAAAACCAAACAG
This sequence comes from Megalonaias nervosa, assembly GCA_016617855.1. Taxonomy (NCBI): domain Eukaryota; kingdom Metazoa; phylum Mollusca; class Bivalvia; order Unionida; family Unionidae; genus Megalonaias; species Megalonaias nervosa. The sequence goes on from JAECUM010020938.1 coordinate 3,598, forward strand.
AATCTGGACCTATCACGGAGCAGAGTTATTTAATAAAATATTTGAGCAGTTCTTGGAACAAAATAACATCAAAAACTATGTCACTGGAAATGAAGGTAAGAGCATTGTCGTCGAGCGATTTAATCGTACACTAAACGAAAAAAATCCACAAATATTTGACAGCTAAAAATACAAATAAATATATTGACAATTTACAGAAAATTGTTGATGAGTATAATAACACGAACACAGATCAATAAAAATGTCATCAAACGAAGCAATTAAAAATCCGATACTAGCAAATGAAAATATGTACCGCAGACATAAATTTAAAGTTGGTGATAAAGTTAGAATTTCTCTGACGAAAAAACATTTGAGAAAGGATTTACTCAAAACTGGAGCGAAGAAGTATTTGTTGTTGATAAAGTATTTTTAACAATACCAGTGACATATGCGTTAAAAGATCTGGCTGGAGAACCTATAACTGGCAGTTTTTATGAACAAGAACTTCAGAAAACAGAACAAGATATATTCGTTATTGAAAAAGTTATTAGGAAGCGCGGCAACAAAAGTTTAGTTAAATGGCGCGGATATAGCGATAAATTTAATAGTTGGGTGCCAACTCGGTCAGTTTTGAAATAAATATTTGTTCGTACTTCATAAGTACAGATTTACATTTGACCGGTCGACATAAGGAAATTAAATGTAATTTTCTTGTATGATCGACTGGCATCAAATTGAATATTTAACAAAAATGAAAAAGTATTTTATGCTTCTTTGCTGGGCAGTTATTTTTAGATTTAAAAACGGTTTTATAAGTTGCCAAAATATTTGTTGTTCGGCAACAGTAAAATTAAATTTTATTATTTTTTTCAGTGACATGATATTTAACATTATATCGTCCAGTTGTCGGTCTGCTGTAATCTTTATTGTCAACGACAGCGTCACTGTCGTCAACTACTTCATCGTCATTGTTATACAAAATATCATCTTCGCTATAACCAGCAGATTTTTCTGCTCCGACAACGTCGGGGTCGCCAGAGATCATGCTATATTTTGGTATAAAATTATCATCAACTACCTTGTCGTTTACGACGCTGTCGTTGGCATATATATCAGCAAGCCGTTTTATCAGGTCCATATTATAATATATATTTTTATCTAATTTATATAATAGAATGACTGACAAAATAAAATATCACCAAAAAGTTAATATATTAAATTACGGAGAACTAGCCGAGGCAGTTAGAAAATGTTTGTTGGGCTATAGTGATTACTCTGTTGACGTTAATCTTATGCAAGATGACTCTGATAAAATACTTCTAACAGCATCAGAGAAAAATAAACTTGATAATAGTCCGTTTATAACACTAAAATTTGATAAAGATGATGTTTTGATGTTTGCCCATAATTGTCTTACTAAAACTGAATTAATGAACATATTTGAAAATAAATCTCTCAAAGGTTGATTGTGATGTGGCTGATTTAGTTTTACCGTCAGCGGTATTTATTATTGATTGCGTATGAATTTTATGATATTTTGCGGCAGAATAAATTGATTTAAATTTTATTTCTTCTCCAGTCTCAAGATTTACTGAAATAATTGATTTTGGATCTTTAAAATTGGAACCATCAGAACTGGCTCCTCTTTTGGTGTTTTCTTTTGGTGTAACTAAATCTAAATTTTCAATCCTATTGTCTGTTTTAATGCTGTTGATGTGATCAATAACCAAATTATCTGGAATAGTGCCATTAAAAGTTTCATAAATAAACCTACGTGCTTTATAACAAACATAAACAGTTTTAATATTACGTACCTTCACAGTCAAATAACCAACGTTATTCAAATTTCCTAACACTTTTTTCGTTTTCCGATTTCGAATAATTCCTCTATCATTAGCTTCACATAAATCAAATATTTGATGAGGCTGAAACTCATCTTGGAAAGACAAATTTTCAAAAATTATCATCGCTAATCGAGCCATTTTCTGCAGACTCGCTGTCCATTTGGAATATCTCCACAAAATAATGTGTAAATAAAATCTTTCCTAAACATTTCAAATCTATCTGCGCTATCTCCCTTTACATTTATTATCATTCCGGCTGGAGTTGCTTTACCGAAAGGTTGTCTATATCCGACGTGAATAACCGAACCAAGTGCGTTTCCTGCACATAAGTTATACTTAGGGTGTATGTGATATTCTTCCTGTTCCTCTGCTGTTATATTTTCTGACATTATACTTATAAGAAATTTATATTTCTAATTGAAAAATAAATTATGAACCAATTAAATATAAAAATATTATATACAATGTTAAAATTGCGAGATATTGCCAAGAAGAGCAGTATAAAAGCAGAAAAAATTGCTGCGGCATTTTCGGGCTATGATAAAAGTTATAAATTTGATAATCAAAGTGTTTTAGAAAATTTTAACTCCACAAATTTATTTCATCTTTTACAACCGATTGTGACGCAAGAACTTTCAGTTCACAGAAGTATCAAGCTGATAATGCAGTATCATGTAATTTTATCAAAGTTACGTGTAATCGAAAAAGATGTACTTGAAAAACACACAAATTTCGACAGCGAAATTGCGGAGCCATATTTAACAGCTAAATCACGAAAAATATTAACTGGAACAAATATTGCCACAGTTGCCAATGAAATACACCAAGAAATTAACAAGAAGCTTGAGGAATTTACTACATCAGGATCAGGTTGGAAATTTGAGATGATTACTGAGATTTTATTTCACACAATGAAATATAACATACTTCGCGGTAGTTCTTACGTTGATCTCCCTCAAAAAATTAAAAACAAAAAATTTTGTATAAATGTCAAAAACAGCGACAATGAGTGTTTCCGTTGGGCAATTTTGTCTGCAAGACATCCTCAAAATTGTAACTCCAACCAAGTTGAAAAATATTTGCCGTACAGAAGCGAATTAGATTTTGACGGAATAACTTTTTCCAGTGGCAGAAAATCAGATACCAAAGTTTGAAAAACAAAACAATATTTCAGTAAATGTTTTCTGACTAGATGAGCGAGTAAATCTTTACCCGAAATACATCTCAGCGACTGTTACGCAGTTGACAATAAATTTGTTATTTTATAAAGGACATTATTGCTGGATAAAAAACTTTAACGGGTTATTTGGCAGACAGTATAATAAGCACCATGGGAAAAAATATTTGTTACAGATGTTTACAAGGTTTTTCTAGCGATGGAGAACTGCAAGAGCAGGTTAAATATTGTGTTAATGTTCAAAAAATAACAATGCCAGCAGAGAAAGAAAAAGTATTAAAATTTAAAAATTATAATCATAAGCTAAGTATTTCGTTTGTTATTTATGCAGATTTTGAGTGTCTACTTGTTCCTGTGGCTGGCGCAGAAAATAATCCAAATAAATCGAGTACAAGAAAAATACAACAACATGTTCCTTGCGGGGTTTCCTACAAAGTAGTTTGTTGTGCTAATGATAAAATGTCTGCTCCAGTAAAGTTATATCGTGGCGAATCTGAAAGTCCGGGCGTGTGGCTACCAAACAAATCTCATGGATAAAGTTAATAAAATTTCCAACAGGTTATTCAAAACAGCTCCAATTAAAAATAACATCCAAACAACAACTTGATTTTGATAATGCAGTTAATTGTCATATTTGTGAGAAATCCCTAGATAACGACAAAGTGCGCGAACACTGTCATCTGACCGGTCAGTATCGCGGGGCAGCTCATAACAACTGTAATTTAAAATTCCATGCGCCTGATTTTATTCCAGTTGTTTTACATAATTTTCGTGGTTATGATAGTAATATCATTGTAGAAGCTGTTGGCATTGAGGAAATTAAATCTAAACTAAACACTATAAAATGTATTCCAAACAATTTTGAAAAGTATGTGTCAGTTACTCTTGGCAAATTACGTTTCATTGACAGTCTGCAATTTATGGCAGTATCATTAGATGAGCTTGTTAAAGGTTGCAGCAGTTTCAATAATTTAAAAGGTTGCTTTGGTGAAAACTACGTCGATCTGACAAAGGTATTTTTCCTTACGAATACCTGGACGATTGGAGCAGATTTGATGAAACTTCTCTGCCCAGCAAAGACAAGTTTTCTTCACAGCTAAAAGATGAAAATATTACAGATGACAAGTACAAATATGCACAGGATATTTGGAATAAATTTGGTTGTAAAACATTTGGTGATTATCATGATTTATATCTGAAAAAAAGATGTATTATTACTAGCTGATGTTTTCGAGAGTTTTCGTCGAGTTAGTCATTAAAATTATGGATTAGATCCTTGTTGGTATTATTCCGCTCCAGGACTATACTGGGACGCTCTGCTAAAAACAAATAAGATAGAACTGGATCTTTTAACTGACATTGATATGTTTAATTTTATTGAAAAAGGTATCAGAGGCGGAATTAGCGTTATATCGAAGAAGTACGCGGTAGCTAATGATAAATATCTAAAAAATTATAATCCCAATAAACCATCTGATTATATTATTTATCTGGACATTAATAATTTATATAATGTCAGAGCCAATGCTGTACAGTGGATTTCATTGGATAACTCCAGATCAATTTCTTAGCGAAACAGAAAAAATCTTCCAGAAAATGTCAGTTATTTTGTTGAAGTTGATCTCGATTATCGTGAGTCACTGCACAACCTACATAACGATTATCCGTTTTGTGCAGAGTCGATAGTAACAGACTACAGTTTATTATCACCTGCACAACAGGTAGCGACAACAGCAAAAATTCGATTGTTAATAAGCTAGTTCCAAACTTACTGGGTAAGAAGAATTACGTGATGCACTATAGAAACCTAAAACAAGCAGTCGATGCTGGACTGGTCTTAAGGAAAGTTCATCGCGTGTTAAAATTTAGTCAGTCGAGGTGGATGGCAGATTATATCGATTTAAATACCAAACGTCGTGCAACTTCTAGGACTGAATTTGAGAAAAAAAAAACTTCTTTAAACTTATGAACAATTCCGTATTTGGTAAGACAATGGAGAATATTCGAAAACGCGTAAATATTGAGATTGTAAACGACATGAAACGCAGGAATCAATTACTTAACGATGACGGTTTTGTCAGTATGAAAATATTTAATGAAAATCTTGTCACAATACAGCGACGAAAGACAAATTTGAAGTTAAATAAGCCTATTTACGTTGATGTTTCGGTATTGGACTTATCAAAGTGGTTGATGTACGATTTTCACTACGGGTTTGTTAAGAGAGTCTGGCCAGATTCAAACTTATTGTTTACCGATACAGATTCGCTAATTTATGATATAAAATGTGAGGATGTTTATCAGGATATTTATGACCACCGTGACCTATTTGATTTATCGGATTATCCAGCAAGTAGTGGATTTTATGATCCAACTAACAAGAAAGTTATTGGTAAATTTAAGGACGAATTTATGTTTGTGCCAGTTAAGGAATTTGTCGGACTAAGAAGTAAAATGTACGCCGTAATTTTAGATTACAAAAAACTGACAAAAAAAGCAAAAGGTATTCCTCGTGGGTATGTAAAAAAAATGTATGAAATTTGATGATTTTAAAGCAGTACTAAACAATAATGTCAGCTTTATTAAAACAAATGTTATTAGATCAAATCATCACAAACTTGAAACAGACACAATTATAAAACGTGAACTAATTAATTTTGATGACAAACGCTATTGCGAGGACGAGATAAACACACTAGCTATTGGACACTATGCCAGTAATTTTGTCTGAACTTTAGAAATAATGTTTGAAAATTTAGCGTTAGCTGATGGAGTTAATAGTTAGGTTAAGGTGTTGATGATTAACAGCCAACCACTACAGTTTGAATTTAATGATGAAATGTCAGGTATTTGTTTTAGTAAATTTGACAGAATAAAACTCTAGCTTATTAAATCAGATGACAGCAAATATTTTGATTATCTTGAAAAGTTGAGAGACAGTCTCGGACAAAAATATAGTAATCTTCACGAGCCAATCAGTCAAGAAAAGTATACAAAAATAAATATTGACCTAACCCGCTCAAAGGTTTTTGCAAAAGGTTATAAGTATTATATCAACAAGGTAACAATGAGAGAGTTATTTGGACGTCATCGAAAAGTAAGCGGAAAAGTTAAATTTTATTTGTATAAATACGATGACAAATTATTTCTAGTAGCTACCGTAGAAATATTAATTATTGGCGAAGAAGTTCTTTAAGAACTTCCATTTACCTCTGAAAATCTGAACGAAATTTCTAGAATGTTCTTTGTTTAAACAGAGGACCTATCTCCCAGTCTGTCAAGCAATAAATTTTTAAGAAACATTTCACTTACCTCATGCTTCCAGCGAAACACATCTCTGCGGACTGAACACAAATGAACATTTGGTAGCCTTTATATAGTCCACGCTGATTTTCCAGAAAAGTCTATTGCACAGTTATAATACCGAAGCGGTAAATCAAGTGATTTTCCAGAAAATTCTATTACGCAGTTATAATTTGTTCAGCAGAATGATGCAATCTTAGTTATGATTGCATCATCCAGTTAACATGATGTACATTTATCGATTGCAACACTGCAGTCTCTGTCAACAATCGATCGGCACAGGCAGAAAACATGTATAGTTCGAAAAATATGTCTGTTATAGAATATCTGAATTGGGGAGGGGGTTTTTCTCTGACAAATATGTTTTGGAGGGGAAGGGGCCTAAAATCTAGAAGACTCCTTTAATACAAATATCGTTCTGGAGTGGGAGAGGGGGTCTTCTACTGATAAATATATTTTCTAACCTGTTTTGAGTCAAGCTACAGGTTGGTTACAAATATGTTCTGAGGGAAGGGGAGAGGGGAGGGGTAAAAGGTATTAAATCTAGAAGACCCCTTTTCCTCTACAACTACGTATACTTTATTCACAAAGAAATCCATAAGCATTTGATTTTGTTGTGACTAATGGTAAAGCCAAACAAGTAAACGTGTCACTAGCAACTGATGTAGTGTATAACTATTGCAGAAATTAATGAAGATGGTAGCGTTACAGCCATCTGTTTCAGAGCTTTGATCGGTCAAGGTTATGTTGTCTGTATCCCGATTGACACAACCCTCTCCATCTGCCTACGCCATACAGTAACACTTTTATGAACTCATGTATAAATGGGGCTGATAAGGTAAATCTTGTTACCGTCGATATATATTCAACCGTTTTAAATTTTTCTACGATGCAACTTCTGATGAAAGCAAGACTATAATACCGACTGGTTTTCCTGGCAATGATAAATGGATGATCCTTTATTAGAATAGTTTGACGCAAATTGGGAATCGAGTATTGTGATGTGTACATCACTCTCGTAATAATTTATCAACATCCGCGAAAGTTTCTTGATTTCATCATAGAGAAAAATCACCAAATTCTAAAATTCTTTAGACCGAAACATTTTAATATTTCAATTTGCATGACTGACAGTTTTCATCTAGTTAATTACTTTAGCTCTTATAAATTGAGTGAGTTTGGTTCGTTATTGAATCGTTGTTCAAAGACAGGGGAAAATAGCATATTTACAAGACAATTAATACCTTTGTTTATGTTTGTGATTTCACTGTATGGTGAGATGCATAAATCATCTAATTACCACAAAAGTACGAAGAATCAGATCAGAGGACGAACCCAGAATTGTGTTTTAAGCTTGTGAATAATTCGGTCCTGATATGGTACCATGCTGGGGAAAATTGAGGCAAGAAATATTACTTGTCCAGTCTAAAATAAGACAATTTCCACATTTTCATCCAAATAAATGTAAGAAAAGCCACAAGCAAAATGCACTTTACAGTTGAAAATGACATATAACGTGCATAACTCTAAAGGTAATATAAAGGTCACTCATCTCCTATCAAGCGTTCTCAGTCAAAGAAATATAAAAATGTAAGACCTCCAGCGATTCGTCGTCACAAGCTGATTACGTCGTAGCACATAAGTGGGCGATGATATTCAGTGCCTCTCGTTATGTAGTGTCCTGATCGCATATATATGCTGTAACTTATGTAGCAGCAACCAACAGCAACAACAACATATAACATATATATATATATATATATATATATATATATATTAGTTGACATGAGTAAAAAAAATTCTCCAAATTCAAAATTTAAGTACTTTTAAAAGCATTATGTACACGGTTTTACAGGAATCGTCGTTTCGTCTATAAAGAAAAGGGCAAAAATATATATATTTTTAAAAACTCGAAATAGCAGTATATACACTATAGCCTAAAGATACACAACGAGTGCATGTCAGACTTGTACCCTCCTATACATTTGACTTTCGTCACATAGCTTTGTTTTCATAAAAATCGCAACAAATATCGAAAAACCTACACATTTCAATCAAACAAATAATAACTCTGAACAATAATGGCAAAAATCTAATAGAGCGAATTAGCTTTTCTTTTCGAAAACACCCTTTCCAAAAGCCATTCCACCTGATTTCATTCCGTGAAATAGCTGAAATACCCAGACTGTACCCCGCACTGTTGTTGTTGTTGCTGTTGTTGTTGTAAGATTTAACTCCATTTTTCAGCACGTACTGAATAAAGCGACGGGCTCTGACGTTCTTACCGTCCTTAGAAAATGGCGACAAGTTAACGAGTTAAGAGTCAACAACAACTTATATATATATATATATATATATATATATATATATATATATATATATATATATATATATATATATATATATATATATATAAAATTGGTTTGTGAGGCATTGAGGACGGAGCATCGGACAAATTCTGCCGAACACACGAAAGAGAGTTTTAAATGTAACACAACCAGTCGGACTTATGGTTCACAGGGTTATCTCCCTTATACCATTCAGCTGTGAAGGTGAAACGTAACTTCTATTTAGACATTTCGTGATTGCGGAATACATGCAAGATCTACTTGCATCTAAAATTGAAGAACTTATTTTTAGGAGTCTCACAACGAGAAACTGAGGTTATCACACGACAAGCTTACTACCAATCTGCTTATAAATTCACATCTACTGCGGGCTACGAATATTACTAGTACATGTCCAAGACGATTGTTATTCCCTGTATGCAATAGAATTGAATTTAGTCATTAACACGCCAGGAATATTTCTAAATCACCAATTGGACATAGATCAAAATCATGCAAGATTTATAAAATCTATTAAGTATTATAACGTAAAAACTTTTTCTGTAACTGGAAATTATAACAGGACTTTCTTAAAATTATCACTAACCCATTTTGTAACTTGTATCACAATATTTTCGATCGACGTGTGTGTGTCTGCATTTATTCATAAATATTGGTTTATTCATAACACTTGCTTGATTTCACGGTCATACTAATGCTAGTCACCTATCTCGATACTAGAGCATTTCTGTGCTACTGATATGCTTTTACATATTATGTAGTTTTCATTGATTTTCAGACACGCCATTTTAAAACCATGATATACATAAGTACTGAAGAGTAGCATACATTGATACGCTCAATTAATGAAGACAACTAGCAAACCACACCACTAATTTAATTTTTACACAAAATAAAAAGTGGTACAAAGCCACATTGTACTGAATTCAATGGTTTTCTGGATGGTGATAGAATATCTCATAAATTTCATATTTCGGTCTCAACAGAGAAAGTGTGTATTTTCTAAGCTTGGGTGAGATAAAGTGTGGACAAAGATAGTTGGGCTACATAATAACATATAAGAGAATAAAACTGCTAATTTGTTGATCTCAAGTTCACAAAATAGACCGATTAACACATCAAATTCAATGATTATGACACTGAGATAGGCATCATTGTCAGCCCTTAAAGCAAAATGCTTGCAAAACAAATATAAAGAAGGAAGAAGACAAGTCATTCACATTTTGATAACTGTACTTTCAAATGTGCCAGTGATGAGCAAATCGGAAGATATAGATGACACTCTGACACAAGGGTGTGGCGGAATCATTTAAACTGAGTAATGTGGACGGCAACGTCCGGTTGTGGTATATCATGTTGGCATTAAATGGACATAGCTATTCAAGTCAGTATGTACATTTTTTTTATTTATTTCCAGGTGCGAAGCCAATGACAAAATCAAATAACAATATATATATATATATATATATATATATATATATATATATATATATATATATATATATATATATACGTTTGGGGTATTACGTTTATGGGTATTTGAGCTACCTTACCTTACATAATAAAGTGGTGTCAAAATTGTGCAAATCAGAGGTGACACAAATGCAAAAGACCTGTGGAATATTTCCATTCCTTGCAGTGCCTCCAGCGTTGTTAGCACCAGCGGCTCCAGTGGATGTAAAAGCTGCGACGTTATGGGCTGTCAGAACTACATCAGGAATGGTGCTGAAAAAGGTGGTTGGGTTTCGGATAGCGCATCGTCAACAAATATAAAAGGAATAGGCCTTCGACTGCCAATAACGATCCGTCGAATACCAAAGGGAAGAGGTCTTCGATTACCCCGTACAACACGACGAAAGCCACATAGTTAACACGTCCATTGACCAGTCTTGATTTTTACTTGCAATGACTAAATCAGTTAAGCTTGTTCGTGGTGACCTTACGCGAAATCGACCTGGATTGATGTTGCCACGAACACATGAAACCGGTATTGTCAACCTGGATTTGACAAAAGGACCTGGTATTCATTTGCATGCATACGCGGTGAGACCTCGAAATCGTTTGTATTTTGACTTGTATGGACTTGTACCACCAGTAGAAGTTATTTATTATTTAACGATTAACAGTAGCGCTCAAAGCGGTGGACCTGCAACTCGTTTGGATGGACCATTATGTGGTCATCTTCTTGTTGAAGTGTTGCATGCACTGGCGGGAAGCAAAGTTACCTCACCACCAACATCGCAAGCACTTACTGCTTTCTCGTTAAAGTACGTTTATTAACATTTACATACGTTACTCTGTCAGACGTGGTTGCTGATGTGGATTTGAGCAGGTTTGCCACCAAAGTGGATTTTACTGAGTTTACTAGTGTTGTTTTTGAGGTCGACCCACGTGAGAAAGTTATTTTCCAAGATCAAACTGGTAAATTACAAACGTCTAATGTTCAAGATATTATTGTCAAGTGGAAAGGCACTGTGGCCAAGAACTTGAATGAGATCACTGACAACGGCTCAATCAAAGACAACGGTGTGTCATTTGCTTATATCAAAGAGTATGTCGATGATACTAAAGCTACAACAAAGCAATACGTGTATGAACAAGCATCATTTACATGATAATTAAAATTGCTGGCCAGCAAAGAAGAGGAAATAACTGAATTTTAAATAACAAAAGGTCGAATTGTTTTTGATAAAGTAAATGCTTTTGATTAACTTTAATCTCACATCTTAACGGCGCGAGAGTGTGGATCGTATTTATTTATAATATCCGGTTATTATACTGGCTGGGGTCAATTAACACCATTGATAACTAATCAGCCTGGTCAGCGAGTAATAACACTTAACGAACCCGACACCGGTGCTCCAAAATCGTTCGTTTATACAACATCGATATCATTGACAGCTAAAGATGAAATTCAGTTTGAAGTGTTTCACATCTGTCCGGCCGGTTATTTAACGGTCTTTGGCGTTTGTGTTTCAGGTTATATTTATAATTACATATAAATAATGGGATTCTGACCGTGGTGATGAAGTTGCGGAATTCTCCGACAGGATGTTAGACCAATTAAAATCGGGTGCTAACATTGACGGTGATTTGGTTCCATTTTGCCTACGAATATCTGCATCAGAGTGGTATTACCAGACCCTCGTATACCATAAAATACAATCTTGTTAAGCACCAAATAGAAGTTGACCACTGGGACCATCCTGATGTGTCACTTCCAATTCGAGGCCAAATGGAAACACAGGCAAGAGTTTCCAATGAATGGGAACACAGTCCTGGATATGTCACATATTAAAATATTCCACACACACACACACACACACACACACACACACACACACACACATATATATATATATATATATATATATATATAGAGAGAGAGAGAGAGAGAGAGAGAGAGAGAGAGAATGGATGAATACATTTCATGACATCGGCGCCCATTTTAAAAAGGCGCTAATCCATTTGCTATTAAACATACTGATCCCTGTATAACCTTTTCTGTAACTCGAGAAAAAGACATTGTACAGATCGTCAGCCTGTGGTGATACAAAATTTCCTTCTCTAAAATTGTGCTTTTTTTCTTATCGTTTAGAATAATGATTCTAATATCTTTAGTTACGTTGCAAGAATGCATGCTCATAGCATCATCACCCACTGAAAAGATTCACCTGTATGAAATGAAATAAAACTGTTTTCTTTGTATAGTTATTTAATTAATTATTTTGAGATGAATGATGTTTCATAAGAAGAAAAATTACAAAAAGTCGTGTTTAAGTTTGGTAAAATCACTTCGCGAAAAGAATACTTTGCTACGTTTTGTGCACATTAATTGACCCTTCTTTAAACAAGAGACAACCATGCCAGGATTGATCTCTAAACAGTCATTCATGCATTTATGTACCTCAACGGTAAATCATAAAGAAAAATGTATCATTGTGATACACTTTGTGGGAATGTATTACTAGACAATGCACACTACTTTTACATTTGAGAAGCGAATTTTTTTTTATTAGTGAAAATTTCGTTTTACATGAAAAGTTTCATTAGAGCTAATCAAACGCTTTGGTTACCGGTTTCTACAAGGCACATACATTTTTACATAGACTCAGTTAGTCCGTAATAAAGTAGAGGATTTCTCTGCCGGGACTTGAGACTTTTGAACTTTTTAAATTTAACGTTTAAAAATTTATGGTGACCATTTTCTGAGTAGGTAGAATGTAAAAAATCTTCATGAGCTACCGAGCGACTTGACCAATCTTCAATCTCTCTGTCGTGTGTGTGTGTGTGTGTGTGTGTGTGTGTGTGTGTGTGTGTGTGTGTGTGTGTGTTATGGATAATGCTTAATGTTACGTCAACAAAATACGTGAAGTATGGTATATAGGTTTAGTTCTGTAAAATGTAAAGAAAAAGAATTGCCCATCAAATAACTAGGAAGGTAAACCCTTTAGAAAAAAACCGGAAAACATGCAGTACTACAATGTCAAAGATACGAATAGTTTTAAGAAATATAATAAAATCGTTACTTATGAGATCTACAACGTTTAATGTTTTCCATGTAAGTTAAAAGGTTCACTAGAACTCCATACTGTGAAACTTTTATCTAGTAGTGATGATTCAAGAAAGCATAGTGGAACGCAGAACGCAATAGGTCATGAAAAGGCATCTAGAATGGCACCTGGTACTACGTATGCAAATATGATAATGCAAATGAAATCGCTAAGGGACAAAAATAGTTCCTTCTAATTTCATAGAGTTCTTTCTTCCAATAATACCAACAGTAAGAATTTAACACATTATCAAAGGATTAAGTCCATCTTAATGCTAATACAACCGCACTGTCAATTTCTTTAAACAGGCTGCTCTCCCTGTCTGAGTTGTTTAGTTTTATACAACAAAAAGTTTCCTTTTCTCCCATGTAATAATCCTAGTTTGTCATTACACGAGAATGTTATTTCCAATACCGAAAAGGACGAAGCAGCACACAATAATTCAAAGGATGTCACCCTCTCAAGGTTATACCAACGTCTGCCATCTCTTCTCGCCCTTGAACTTTCAATGGTATAGAAAATGTTTGCAAAATTACATAATATTAATATTAAGGCTCACCACTCGCAACAGCATTTGAAAACATCTTTCGTCTGAATTATATAATTCCAAAAATGTTGATAGTTATATCAGCTTGGAGATATTGCGTATAAATTACCAGCAGATTCTATTCTAAAGGCTATTTCCTTATGCTCCAAAACGTGACTGAAAAGTTTACTAAAAAAAATGAACATTAAAGTGATATTCCAGGAAATTTTGTTATATGAAGTGACACTTTAGGTGTATTCAGGGTTTTGTTGTTAGTGTTGTTATTTTTCTATTATACCACCCTTGTCTGTTTCGTATTATCATCAAGCTATAGCTGTGAATATGGTGACACGTATGTCCATTATCATATCTCCTGTTAAACCGCTTGTGGCAGTTCACATAACCTTGTAATTATCTAACCCATTGGATATCCATTTACAAAATAGAGTTATCGTTGGTTTCCACCGTTGTGGTCACTGTGAGAAATAAAAGATCAGATGAGCACAAATTCATATTACATTTTCCAATAATTTCTAACGGAACTCCTATGTATGAAGTCATAGGAGAAAGATACATCTTGCATGTGACTTTTCCCTGGGTCACCTTTTTTGGAATGGGACATATAAGGGAGAATTTATGATCGGTGTATTAGAATATGCAATAAAAATCGTGAGGAATTGCGATGACGAACCTTTCCAGTTGCTCATGGTTCGAATAAATATAACTACGCCAGTACCAGGACATACATATAATACCAGTATTGTATAGATGATGATTTCAAGAGGAAACTGAGCTAAATTTCGAATAAAATATCATACTTCCAGATACTTCATTATTGCAATAGAATCATGCTTTATTATCGATATTATATTATCAATGTTGGAATTCCTATCATCAAGATGAGTGTGTGTGTGTGTGTGTGTGTGTGTGTGTGTGTGTGTGTGTGTGTGTGCGTGTTTGCGTGCGTGCGTGCGTGCGTGCGTGTGTGTGTGTGTGATTTGGATTTTTAACGTAGCTTTACAATTTTTCAGTCATATCGCTACGATGTCTGCATTATGATAGTTTATAGTGATGTCTAGCACTGGAGCTTCATATGGCAGACATGTAGCATGGTGCCCCACCCAGTTACATTATACTGACACCAGGCTGACCAGTCCTAACACTAACCTCAATGCTGAGCGCCTAGCGAGGTAGCTGCTAGTACCATTTTTATAAGTCTATGGTCTGACTCGGCCCGGGTTCAACCCGCGACCTTCTGCATCCGAGGCGGACGCTCTAACTACTAGGATCCCGGAACATAAGCATAAGCCATAGAAGCTCTCCCCCCCCCCCTCTCTCTCTCTCTCTCTCTCTCTCTCTCTCTCTCTCTCTCTCTCTCTCTCTCTCTCTCTTGTTTTACAAAGTTGCTTCTCTGTACCACAGTAAGTTTCAAAAATATCTTAATCTCTTCTTTCTCTTTGCCCGTTTGTACACTGCTTGTTTATATATGTACAAAGCATATATGGGTGAGGTGTCTTTTTCTGTCTGTCAATTAATTTTGATTGTTTTATGTGCTTAGATATTTGCACGTCAAATACCTCTTCTTTATTTATATAATTATCTACCCACGTCGTCACAGCTACAATCACATCTGCCCAACAAATTAATTAGCTATCTAACCACCTTGAAAAGTTCCCCCTGCGTGCATGAAGCAACCGAAATATGACAAGAGTTCTTTACGTGTAATTATAATGATTTTTGCAATGTCTCTCCATACGTATCTCTCTTGCGAGTTACGTGGCGGGTGACTGTTGATAAATTGGTGCCTGGGGAACTGTTTTTACTTTTAATATGCGATTCAGAAACTCTGACCTCTTCTGAATAACATGTGGCGATATGCAGATAAGGATACTGACCACATGGGTAACTATTTATATATAATTGCTCGATGTTCGTACTTAATAAAATGGCATGCAACCCAATAGAAGACTTAAACTTCCTTGTTGACTTCACACTAAATGAAGCATGATTGCCGTAGTATCCCATGTAAATTATATTTGTAAATGAAACTTATCTTGTGATCTACTCAATCTGATTAATAGATTACTTGATTTCGAGCATGCAGTTAACAATTACTGGTGTCATTCGTATTCTAGATACATAATATTCAAACACATTATATACATTTGATTAATAGGCCGTCCTATAGTTTTATCTATCAAGATATACGAAAGAGATTACACGTAGTAAGATTGCGCGGTTAATCTAGTAATTTCACGTTTGCTCACAATGTATATACATAAATAAATTCTTGTGGATATGGAGACCAACCAATCTGATTTGAAAACGAAACAGCTAAAACAAATACAAGCATTTTAACCTGACGAACTTCCTATTTTGTGGGCCGATTTACGTGAACGCTATAGGTATGCCTTTCTAAGTTTCAGAATGGGTAATATCAACCATGGGTGGAAATAGTGAAATCTCTTTCCCTCCCTTCCTCCCCCCCCCCCGCACCCCTTCTCTCTCACTCCCAATCGATTGATCAATCTATCCATCTATCGACAAACACCTGCATATAAAGTAATCAGTAAGTATCGTGTCTTCATTACACGTTTTTAATTAAATGCGGGTCAAATGCGTAACATAACAAATGAATTATGTACATTAATCCATACTTGTGCCACTCTATCCGCACTGGATACACGAAGTTGATAAATGTATCTGCTCAATCAAAGCAATTATTTACAACGAGGTTAAATTTCTCTTCCATAATCCCCATACCGCTGAAAAAAATAACTGACAACATGTTTGTTAAGCTATACCGCCATCTATTGTGCGTTCTTGACTACAAAATTGGTTATATTTCAGCTGTGCAGAGACAATTTAAAGGAGCACACAAAATTCTAAGATTGCATGATCTCTTACTGCAGATCATTGGAGAATTCTCTGGGTACCCAGATTAATGTATATGATGTTTAAGATATTTTAGAGAAAGTTGTGCAGTATTACTCATACTAAAACATTCTCGTAAAAACCTGTAGCTTTGCTGGTTTTATAACCCATCGATTACTCCTCAGAATATAAATAGAGGCGTTATTAGTAAACACAACAGTAAGCTAACTTGTAGGAAGCAAAAATACAATAGAAACAGCGATTACCTTTTCACAAGGCATGTACACCATCTTCAGTCGCTATAGCTCTGAGCATTAAATAAGACAACCTGTCTTAAGCATTGACTACTACTCCTTTTATCGCCTCTACAAAATATAGAGTAGATATTGCAATACCATTCGTATCAGCGTCAGCATATATGAAAGTGTATACTTGTGTACAACTTGACTGCAGCTCAAACATTCTTACTTCTTAGTCTATTGGTTATAGTTTGGAGTGGGTTTCGTAGCAACTACCTTTCGAAAGGGGCTAAGTTTGTAATACATGTACGTTACATGTGCATTCTTAATTAAATGTTAGAGCTTAGCTCAAGAGTTTTGCAGCCTGTGTGCTGGAATCGTGAAACTTTGTTGAGGCTGGGCTGCATCTTGACGAGTACTACAACTTCATCATAATATAGGTCACTGTGACTCATTACCCTGCTCAAATTTTGTGTTTCCAGTTTATGTCTCCAGCTCTGTTCATGTAATAATCATCAAACCAGATGAACGTATGCATCTCTATTAGTTCATCACCTTAACAAGAAAAGAAGGTTGCTATGACCATCATATAATAACAAATAATCCGATCCCCTAGAACACAAAGGGAAAATGTAAAAGTAAACGTAGAGCATGGTGAACGAATACCTAAACAGTTCCAAAAGTTCTATCACAAGTCCAAAAAGTATTGAATATTCCAAATTTGTTCCAATGTTTTTTTCGAATGGAGTGCAGTCTATTTTGCTGATGTGCTAGTAATCTGGATATGCTGACAGTCTTGATGTGTCGCAATGATATGTTATCAAATGTCTTTAAATACATTCACAGCTACTTAGTCCTAAACTTTATGATCAGCGTGTACTTCCAATGAATAACTGAAGCAAATGAAATCCACTCAGCTGAACACAACCAAAGCTGATTCTAATAAGACTGATGTTGAAGATAGGAATGACTAACATCCCTTGAATAAAAACCTAAGACGCAACTTCAGAAACATAATTTGGGTCGACTACTCATTTCCTAATCATTTTAACTTGTCAACAAGGTCATGTCCTTTAGCAACTAGCTAATCGGACATGAGGTTACCTAGGGAAAAACCCATGACCTGAACTCAAATCCCATCAGTACAATCTTCAAGCTATGTAATTTGTTTAAACATGACTCTTACAATCTATAATCACAAAAGTTAACACACATAATAATGATATACATAACAATATGCACAGAAGACATTTTCCGTTCTGACCGATGCTATTGGAAGCAGGACTAAATATATTTTTTCTTTGGTAACCCTGTCAATATTCATGTAATTACTTTATGTAGTATCACAGGCTACCCTCAACAAGTTAAGAGTGTACTGTACATGTGCGTGAGTATAGGAATTAGAGGAGTGGACAATGTACATTTCATGTGAGGCCTAAGATGTAGTGGCTAATCAAGGTAGTTACTGATCTATGAACTGTGCTTCTAGCAGTGGTCATACTGAGTGTCACTCCGATGGTACTCACATGTGATTTTCACCCAGCAAAATCTGGCTTCTATGGGTGGACAAAATTAATAGTCTCTGAAACGCTATTTGTTGTTTCATCTACTCTGATATCACAGAAGTATGTATTATTCTTTCATGTCTTTCATGCCCTTTTTACCAGAGTGAATATTTCATTTTCAAGATTAAGGAATATAATATAACAACGTTTTTATTTTTCTTCGAATGCAATATGCATGTGCTAGAGGCTGTATTAAGTTCATGTGTAAATGAGTATATGTTGATTTTGTTTTTATTATTTTGCAGAACGTCAGGATATGAGTTGAGTTTTCTATGACTTTCCTAGTTTCCGCATCTCGTTATCTTAATATCGTTTTATACTTGAATCAGGAATCATCATGTTCCCTTTCAGATCAATCGGATTAAAGAACAAGCTCTGAAACAAAACGGAAATCCGACATAAACCGATAGAGTTTATGATCTGATGACCTTGTTCGATTTCCCGTCCACGTGTGTTAGCAGTCTATGAGCGAAAACATCAGATGGGGAGAGTTCATTGGTAAAATCAGTTTCTTTGGATTGAGGTTTTGCAATTTGGAAATGTGAATTGATTAATCGATGTATCAACAAAACGTGACTTGTACTGGTGTCCATCAGATATACATCTTATGAATACGTCTTGATTTCAATCATACTATCTTCAGCTCTTATTTACAGTCTTAGTTTATAAGACAAATGTTCCTTTGGTTATTGTTAATGAAAATCATCACATGTATTTTACTTGCATAACCCTCCAAAGTGATTACAGTTTTTAAAAGATCTGCATTTAGTGTGCAGGATAAAAATCACTATATCCATCCACAAAAAATGAGAGACATGGAAAGAAAAAAGTCTTCCATTTGACCTTTTCATTTTGTCTGATGATCTAGTACCTCAATTTAATATTAAAGTATGGTCAAACCAACAGAAGACATAGAATAAAGAAACATGCAATGGACGGGGGTGATCGGTATAACAAACAAGTAACTTTCATTCGCGAAAGATAAACTTTAGGAAAGGTGTGCGTGCTAATATGTTCATAAAACAAGCAGTGAACATCTGCAGTTATGACCTTAACGTACGTCATATAGGAGAACTCTGTCCCCGTATTAACTCAAAGCCTGAAATGACATTATGCAATCCACCATAACGACCCTGTAATAATTATGGTGTATTGTTTATCCTGCCTGTTGTGCATGAAACTTTATAGTCAATTATAGTGTTAGCTTTTATCTAGTTAGATTTAAATATTACTGAAGTTCTTGGCAGTAAACGTAAACAGACATTCCACGTTGGATTAGAACTGATATATACCAACATCTGGTTTATGTTATTCCTTCACTAGGGTTTACGTTCCATGAGTGAAATACTTTCAGGGTTGTCTTGTCTCCCGTTTACAAATGCATTAATATATTGTAATTAATAAGTAGTATAGATCGCGCACTGGAGCTGTTATTAAAAAACAAATTCCATTAAAGAAAGACATTAAAATCAATAATCTGATAATTGGTAATATCAGAAGCTACATTTCTGATACTGACATTTTCATTTTGAGACAATCAGTAAACTCTCCCACTTGTGTAAGAATTCAGTGCCAATGAATATCTGCTTAGGGAGCCACAGGAGCTCAGTTGGTTGAGCTGAATGTTCGATACTCGCCTAAGCTAGTCAGGATGGGTTGCCTCGATTTGTCTTGGGGAAAGACACTTAGCACCCAATTTCTCGACATGATATAGCCATTAATGTGCTAAAAATGCCGTTCAAAACAGAAAACAATACATACGATCATAACAGAGGCTTTTTGTTTGCTATTCATGCTTCGTTGTCCCGGTTGGAAAGGAGGGAGTTATTCATTTTTATTATAGAAGGAATGGCATTTCCCCTGGGAAATCCAGTTTCACATCCTTTCAAAACACATTTCCCATCTGAGGCATCAAAAATGAATAAGGTTGGACATTAGTGACATAAAACGGAGCTTTGATGAAAACTCTATCTTGAACAGGGGAGCAGAACTAAAGTTCATAGGGAAGAAAACTAGTAGCAAAGAAAAAGACGTGTTAAGGGCATATAATCGACACTTCTAGGATTAAATATAGTTCTATTAATGTCTTTCTTTTCTCCCGCTTTCGCCAGGGCATGTTATATGGGTAGCTTTGGTTTGTTTGCCCTTCCGTCATCCTGTCTTTCCGTTTATTCCGATCTTATGCATGACGTTCATATGTGTATCCTAATTCGGTTATTTAACTAGATGCTCGTACAGTGAGTGCAGTCCTTAAATTGGACCACAAACCAAATCTATCACATCGGTTACGTAAACATGCTGTTCAAAGCAAGCACAAACACGTGTCTCTGCGTTTCAATATCGCTATGGACTTTAGCTACGATTCTTGGGACAATATTATGAAACCATTCAATTAATCGCAGAATATCATATCGGAAGCTATATTAGATCTCCTGTATTTGTTGCTGACATCTAGGATTTGGGAAGCTTTTATGCCAATATCAACGAATTTATGCAGTTGTTGAGTCTGCAAAAAGTTATAGTCGTAATGATAAGCATGCTGTAACAGGCAATCTCACAACCCATGCATCGAATTATTCTCTTTCGGATGGTTGGAGGAAGAAATATTTCAAAGAAAGTAAAAATAATTTTCATACATCGCTTCTACTGACCAACGGTAAAGATTACAAATAAAACCAAAGTAAGTTTCTGGATGTGTTCCTGTTAGCTATCATTGATCATCTTATCAGGTCATAATTTACGCATATTATTTATTTATTTATTTATTTATTTATTACCAATCAATGGTGTCATCGGATCTATGTGTTGCATAGGATTTTTAATGTAAGTTCATGATTTAATATAACTAGGATTTTATACCTTTGACCGATATAAAATATACGGGACAAAATTCAATACCTTTATTAACAAGTGCATTATACACTTAGCAAAGAGAAATAAAACTTCCGTGTTAAAGGACTAACCTTGTGCTATGTTAAGGTATCAAATGGACGGTTGAACGATGTTGTTGATCTACTTTATAATGGTATATTCCGGAATGGTTATTGACACAGTATCATCAGGTAAATCTTTTAATATCAAATGCTTTTTATTTCTATAGATTTGTTATGCTATTTCTAAACACTCAGTGTCATACTCCGTTCTATTATTATGACCTACGTGTCTGATTACGTGCGTCTGCTATCACAATAAAGACTCTGTATATGCAATGCACAAATTTTTTTGACATTTTCATGAGACAGCAAAATCTTGTGAACCTCTTGAAAATATCACGTGTGTAAGAATTCTATGCAATTTAATCTCGGCTTGCATATAATCATCAAAGAACCCGTGGATTTGAATAAATGCCTTAGTGTTCTATATGGGACGTTTCAAATTAAAGAGGCGAACAGGTTTCCTTTCATTCTATAAAGGAACGGTATTTCTGAGGGAGTTCCAGTTTAAACACCATTCAAAAACACACTCCATTTGGCATCTAAGTTTAATAACAAATTAATAATTTTGCGTATTGCTTTCTAAATATATCAGCTTTGATGATAAGGGAGATGAATTGAGAAGTACAGGAAAGATAACAGTATAGATATCTGATCAACATCGATAAACTAAATATAGCTATAATAACGCAAATATTCAATGGAGACTTCGGTTTGTCTGCCATTTCGTCGTCCCGTCGTTTAGTCCTTCATTTTGTATGTTCCTCTCTCTATATACATTTGCTCTAATTTGGTTACCTCAAATATCTTAAATATTATATGATTTCACCAAATTTATCTTGCATCTTTATGTTAATGAAATCTGTATTAAAGATATTTCGTAGGAGTTTGAGTTTCTGCGTTCTACAGTGTCAGAGTTATGGCCCCTGATTCTTAGAATCACTTTTGATACTGTCGCATAATAAATATATTTATTATTGCTTTAATGTAAACTTCATGCTGCACAATATACATGAGGTCTCGCTTAAGTTTAATTTTACACCTTCTAGTTGTAGGAATAATCCTCTCACATTTCATCACATTAATTCTGTTATTATTGAATCGCGATTACGTTTAGCATGCAGATTTATATTGCTCAATCATCAATATGTCTGTTCATTGAAATGCGATACAATTACGAGAAAACTGTGAACGGGAATTTTCATTTATACTGAAGTTCTACGCCATCATCTGTCAAATTCCCTAATTGTTTGATGCATTTAGTTTTTATTGGTCTGGTAAATGTGACTTATTAAGGTATAATAAAAGTGTCGATGCTAATACTATATGGTTAATGCATATGAGAGTTAACATTAATAGTGTAATGATGCAAAATTTTGTAGAGGTCTCGTAGTGCATTTTGTTGAGATCGGCATGACAAGTAAAAACATTAAGTTTGATGTATTTCTAGGATCATTATAGCTTTGCAAAATGTAATAATTAATCTGTTTTGTTTGAGACATGAACTGAATTTTAATTAGGAGCCGCTTGGCTAACGGTTAGAGCCAGACAAGAGTGCAATGTTAATTCAAGTTTACAGCGTTAAAGTGAGAAGAACGGAGACAAAGGAGAGAAGATTTTTGGAAGTTGTGGTCCATATGCAACAAGTGTCATAAAATGATATTTCCAAAATAGTTATTAATAAAGATGGACTAGAAAGAATTTTAGCGAGTAGAGTAGCAACCTAGTTGGCTAAGAAAAATGAATGGGGGTGTTCCCAGACGGAATTCAGGGTTTTAAGATAGTTCTCCTCGTAAAATTAATCAGACTAAGTTTTTCTGCCGAGGGGGAAACTCTGAGGGACGCACAGAAATAATTAAGCAATTTCTCTGGTTAAGCAAATTGTCGAAATTGTCCAGAAAAGAGACAGCGGGAATTCTCTGATGATAAGATTGAGAATCTCGGATAAAGTACAAGGTTAGTCTCAATTACATACATTGTTGTAAGTTTATAATCATTGTTGAATGTATTCATTTTAAATTCATACTTCTGTTGGGTTCTGCCCCAGCTTTGTTGGGATGGGTTGGATGGTTTTGGTTATCGTTATCTAGAGGATGATCGCCGACGGTGTAATTTGCCCGGAACGAGTAAATATCAATATAAAGTGTGAACCTTATATATGGAATAGATAAGGATTTGAGCAGATATATAAAACAGAATGACACGAGCCCCCGTACATGTACAAACCATAAAATTTAATCAACAATTCATAAACAATAAAATTCATAAATAATTGTGATAATGCATTACATTAGAAAGATACATTTTTTTATTTAAGTTATTCAACGAATTTCAAATACAAATATGCTTATACAAATAGCCGGTCTGTTAAGCGATAGAATTAATTCATCATCGAATCGAGTGAAAAGACCGAAATCACTGCCACGTACAGATTCATAATCTGATGGTTCTGGTTCAGTCCAAATTCGCTGCGACTGTTCTTTTGACTTCCTTGTGCCTGTAAGTCTGGGTCCTTTCCACTTTCCCTTTTCCCAAATTCTCAGGTGTCCCGACTCTTTCGGCCTCCACCTTTGTGTGGTCACTTTGGTTTTGTAAGTACGTGATACGTCACGTGGATACTTCCCGTGGAGCTATCTCACGTTCCAAAAGTAAACAAAACGGCCCTAAGTATTCTGTTAGGTACCCTACTGGGAAGAGATCATACTTTCTCCTCTCGTTAATGTCAGATAAGTTCTATCGGAATTCTAACAGATACCAACAGCCATCTGGTCTAACTAAACACGGCAGACCATAAACAAACCTAGTTTCCTAAGATTAATGTACTTCCTAATGGCTATTTCAACTGGCTTACAGTAACAACATCCCGAGACATCAGTTCCGGTCCCGACTTAATTACACAAATGAATGAATGAAATTCCTCACATGACTCAGCTACGGTATTTATAGCGAATACACACATTCAAGTCTCTAGCATATATGAAACCTCACTACCTGGTTTAACAACATTAGTTTCAAATGGTTTAACAACGTTAATTTCAGTCAATATGCACTCAAGTCTTTATCACATGTGACATTATCTAAATCGGAGAATTTACATGGATTCTCGTAACTCATATCAATTAAAGTAAGGTATGAAATTCTAGATACATATTTACCTATAACAAACGAGACTATACGTTCAAAAGATTCATCAAACTTATATAAAAAATATCATTGTACGGATTCATATAGTAGATTCGTGCTAATATAAGCAAATAAATCAACAAATCATCATATAGATATCAAGAAATTACGTGAGACTGACGCAAAATACCTTGTGTCTTCAAGCTTTTACCGCTAGAATTGCGTTCGTAGATTTTTCCAGACATCCATCCCTTGGATCCTAATTACGAGTGAATTTCTTCTAAATTCGACCCGGAGTCCTCTACCTTTGTTTTCTCTTGCAGAAAATGGTGTCGACTGATTAAAAGTGTTGCGACAGGCACATTTAAACCGAGAGTTTTCATGTGGAATCACGCCCCCTTATTCAGCGTAACCAATCCGAATTAAATATATTCCCCCCCCCCCCCGACTAGGCTCTAAAACTGCAGTCCATCTGACAATCTTAGATTACACAACACAGATCCCTGGTAACTTTCAGAATTGACAGTTCTCGATACAGATCGGAAGGTAACCCCTATCCTTTTCAGTTAAATAAACGAAGGCTTAATTAAGAACCACTGCTTCCATGACAGTGACATTTGCTAATCAGTGCGTTACAGCGATTTAAACACGAGCTAGTCCCCATAAATCTAATTAATCATTCACCTGTACAACTTAATGTGTTCTTCACAGATCGACAGAAATTTGCACCCTTACATAGCCCCCTCCTTGAAGAGTAAAATCAGGGATTTTTATTCTTCAAATTTTTGGAGATCTAATCTGATACACTTACCTCAGGTGAACCCTTCTACCTCAGGTGAATCCTTCACCTCAGACGTTCCTAGTCTACTTAAGCAGTTAGCCCCTACATTCTCCTTGCCTTTAATATACCGTACCTGGTCTTGGTACTGTTGTAGAAATAATGACCATCTCATTAATCGTCCATTGGTCAACTTAGCCTGAGCTAAATATACGAGTGGTTTTTGGTCAGTTTCTAAAATAAATTTTCGTCCATACAGGTAACGTTGGAATTTAGTTATCCCAAAGACAATTGCCAAGCATTCTTTCTCAGAGACTGAATAATTGCGTTCTGCGGTTAACAATTTCCTGCTGCTGTAGTCAACTGGGAATAAATTTCCGTCATGCTCTTGTAATGGTACTGCCCCTAAACCTCTATCACAAGCGTCATTACGTAAGACAAAATCTCGTGTCACATCAGGCAATTTCACTACTGCGTCTGACGTCAGTCTGTCCTTCAACGCCTGAAATGTTCGTTCACATGCGTCTGTCCATATAACTTTCGTCGGAGCCTTTTTCCGAGTTAAGTCAGTCAATGGGCTTGCAATAGCGCTGATGTTAGCAACGTAGCGACGATAATACCCTGCTAGTCCCAAGAAAGATCGAACTTCCGTCTTAGTGGTCGTTCGTGCTGCGTTTCTAAGTTGGTCGACCTTTGAACTATCTGATGTTAACGTGTCTTCGCTGAGGGTATGACCTAGGTAGTTTAATTTTCTAAACCCTATATGGCATTTAGATGGTCGTGCGGTCAGTCCCGTTTGTCGAAGTCGTTCTAAAACGTTTTTCAGTAAGATGATATGATCGTCCCAAGTCGCTGTCGCTAAAAGTAAATCGTCGATGAAGTTTGAGACTCCAGTCCCCCTTAACGGTTCCAGTAATTTTCACATCATGTGGGTGAAGACACCCGGAGCGGTCTGCACCCCGAATGGCATGACCACCCACTGGTAGGTCCCATCTGGAGTTGCGAAGGCAAGTTTTGCTCTGTCTTCCTTCCGAACTGGAATTTGCCAGTACCCTTAGACAAATCGATCTTCGAAAAGTATTTCGCTTTGGTCGCCCCGGCAAATATGGACTCAGGATCAGGTAACAGTTCTACCTGGAATTCCGTGATCCTGTTTAACTTCCTGTAATCGACGCAAAATCTCTGTGTAGCGTCTTTCTTCTGCACCAATACAACCGGAGAGCTATACGCCGACTCAGCTGGTTCAATAACTCCCAAGTCTATCATAGCTTGAATTTCGTTTCGGACAGTTTCCAATTTCGCATAGGGTAACGGGTATGGTTTCAACTTCACCGGCTTCTGATCCAGTAGCTTTAGTGTGAACTCCTCCAACTCCGTCTTGCCTGGTCGTTCTGTCAAGACGCTTGCGTAGTCTTGGAGTAACGACTCCACTTCCTTACGTTGCTCTGACGTTAACGTTCCGTCAAGGACAGCGTCGACGTAAGTTTCTTCCGTCGTCAAAGGACAACTAGGGAGTACTTCCGCCTCTCCTCCGTTGTCGTCGGGTTCTTCAGTTACAACTGTAGCAACCACGAACTCTGTGGGTGTCTCTCTTTCACGGTAACGTTTCAGGAGATTTACGTGGTACAGCTTCTCCTTGTCTCCTACCCGGATACGGTAGTTCTGCCCACCCTTTTTCTCCGTTACCACAAATTGTCCCCTCCATCAGACTTGCAGTTTGTTGTGCTCTAGCGGCAGCAACAACAACACCTTGTCACCCACCTCGAAGTGACGTTCCTTCGTCCTTCTATGGCAAAATTTGGCTTGACGTCCCCTTGCGTCGCAGAGATTCTCCTGAGCTAATTTAGAAACCTCTTCTAGCTTGTTGCGTAGATCAACAACATATTGGTATATTGTTCGCACTTCCTCGTATGCTTGCTCATCCGTCTGTATCTGTTTTAATATAGTCATGGGTCCCCTAACTGTCGTCCCATAGTCTAACTCAAAAGGTGAAAAACCCAAACTAGCCTGTGGCACTTCTCGATACGCAAAAAGTATCGCCGGA
This sequence comes from Megalonaias nervosa, assembly GCA_016617855.1. Classification (NCBI taxonomy): domain Eukaryota; kingdom Metazoa; phylum Mollusca; class Bivalvia; order Unionida; family Unionidae; genus Megalonaias; species Megalonaias nervosa. The sequence goes on from JAECUM010020938.1 coordinate 30,887, forward strand.
AGGTATCGATCCCAATCTCTGGGTCGACCTTCACAGAGCGTCTTCAGAGCCTGTTTCAAAGTTCCATTGAAACACTCCACCAAACCATTGCACTGCGGGTGATACTGGGTAGTTGTCAGGTGTCTAATGAACAGTAACCTATTTACCTCTTCCATCACCTGGCTAACAAACTGCGTCCCCTGGTCAGTCAGTATCTCATCAGGGACACCAACTCTCGACCAAACTCCTAACAAGGCCTCAGCCACTGTGACTGAGTCAATGGTTTTCAAGGCCAAGGCCTCCGGGTACCGGGTGGCGTAATCTACTATCGTTAGTATATAACGATTACCGCTTTCTGCCGCCAGCTTTATCGGACCTACTAGGTCCATCGCCACCCTCGAGAAAGGTTCGTCAATCAGTGGGGTGGTTCCTAGTGGCACTTGGCGATGGGAGGTTTGGGTGCCACCCGCTGACACTTGTCGCACGACAAATAGAACCTCCGAACATCCCCGTATACAAATGACCAGTAGAAATCCCTCACTAACCTCTCCCTGGTCTTCGCAACGTCCTTGTGGTTTCCAAGTAAACCCTCATGTGCCAGCCTAAGCACTTCTGCTCGCTTCGCTATAGGCACAACAACTTGTTTAAACGTATCGGTCCCTTTCCTAGCGTACCGATACAAAATACCGCGTTTCGTGACGAACTTTACCTCGCCATCTGGCAATTTCCGTATGGACCCATCCTTTGCGTACCTGCATACCTTGTTTAGAGACAAATCTTCCTCTTGAAGTTTCCTCAACTCGCCAGGTAGCAAATTGTCTATGGGGGAAGTCGCGGGTCTTAGCGGCTTTGACCTTGACCTTCGCTTCATAGCCCTCGTCTCAACGGACCCCACGTGTACAGGTGTATATGTCATAGGGTTAGGCTGTGGCAACACATACCTACACCCTAATATCACGTCATGAGACAGTCCCGACAATCACGCTCCTTGAATTCTCCCCTTTACATACGGCGAATCAAGGTCTATGTTAACAACCGGGAGCGAATCTTTCGTCCGGTTAGCAAACTGGGCTTCAACCGTCTCGCCTGTGTAATCTCCAGGCTTGACATACCTACTATCTACCAAGGCCGGATTACTACAGCCAGTATCAAACAGTACGGTTGTCCTCTCGCCATTTACCGTAGATACTGCTGTGTTGGTCAACTCCACTGGTTCCTGTTCCTTAACAGTATTCGTAGTTACCGAATTAATCGTTATCGGACGATACTTCCTACAATCCTTAACGACATGGCCTGGTCTGTTGCAGCCGTAACACACCGGCTCACGTTTCCTCCCTGTAGTATCCTTCCCTGCCCCCTGAGTCTTCCCCGACCCACGGAAATGTTCTCGGCTGGGATTTCCGGCCCCTGGCCTCCCACCATTCTGTCCATTCCGTCTTTGGGGTGCCACCTCAGTGGTCTTCCTATGCTCACTGATGCCAGGTCGGTCCCTGCCATCCCAGGTGGTCGGACGCGAGTGCGCGCTCGGTTATCACGCTTATATCATCCAAGGTTGATAATTCATGCTCCGCTAAGAACACTATTAAATCTTTCCAGTAGGCACTTAAGACGTGCACCTTCAAAATTTCCTCGCGTATGCCTTCATATGTTTGCGCGGTACCAGCCATTTTTATCCATTTATCAAAATTACGCGTACGCGGTTATGGAATTGCGCATGCGTTTCTGTAGCTCTTTTCAACGATTCTCTAAAGAGTTTCCGAAACGTTTCTGCCGACAGCTCATAGTGCCGTAGTAGCGCTTTCTTCGAAGCGTCGTAGTCATCAACCTCGTTCGGCATCATATTATGGTAGACGTCTTTCGCGCCCCCCTGTAAGAATGCCGAAACATTGATAGCCCACTGGTCTTTCCGAAGCTGATGAACCAATGCCAACTTTTCGAACTGTGACAAAAAGTTGTCAATGATTTCGTCCTTGTCGTTGAACATGGGCATGGTGATCTGTATTGGTCGTCTGTCTTCAGATCGCCCACTCGTGTGTCCTGAACGTTCGTTCAGGTCTTCACCCCTTCTGGACTCTGCTTCGATCCTCAGCTTCTCAATGGCTAATGTATGTTCGCGTTCTCTAGATTTTTCTTCGGCCTGCAATCTGGCTAGTTCGAGCTATCGTTCAGCTGCTTGTCTGTTTTTCTCACGTTCGCGCTCGGCTGCTTGCGCTTGTCTGTCTTTCTCTCGTTCCTCGGCTAGTTGTTGCTATGTTCTCTAACACTTCGCTCAACAAATTCAGCTAACTGGGCCCCTTCGTAACCAAGTTCGTCCCTACAGATCGACTTGAGGTCCCTAATTAACTGTCTCTCTGTCGCCATCCTCGTCTACTTGTACTGTGACACAAGAATTAAGTTCTTTACCTACACTCGAGGTTTACTGTCACACTACGAGATAGCTCCACACGTATTATCTTACCTCTAGTATGGCCCTACTCAGTTGAACCAGACAATCCTTGCACCAACAATCAATCAACGGCAGTACACAGCTGGGATGTGTCCCCAAATTAGCGTAACGTACCCACACTAAACAAGGCGTAATTTGCTACTACGGAGTTGGCCTGAATATCTCTTCAATTAAGAGAATACAAAGGTAATTTTTCTTTCACTACACAAATTCCGAATACGACCCGAACATCAAGGAAAATTGCATCAATCTCTTACAATATTTTCATCACAGCATGAAAAAAGCCATGAAAATTACATGCACAGAATACATATAAAAAAAATAAGCGGGCAATGATTCGATTCACTCTGATAGCTATTTCTTAAAAAGTACTATTGCAATTATCACTTTTCTGTTCTATATTTTACTCGAATAAAATGTTCTGATCCCTAGACGAGCGCCCACTTTGTTGGGTACTCCCCCGGCTTTGTTGGGGTGTGTTGGATGGTTTTGGTTATCGTTATCTAGAGGGTGATCGCCGACGGTGTAATTTGCCCGGAACGAGTAAATATCAATATAAAGTGTGAAACTTATATATGGAATAGATAAAGATCTGAGCAGATATATAAAACAGAATGACACGAGCCCCGTACATGTACAAACCATAAAATTTAATCAACAATTCATAAACAATAAAATTCATAAATAATTGTGATAATGCATTACATTAGAAAGATACACTTTTTGATTTAAGTTATTCAACGAATTTCAAATACAAATATGCTTATACAAATAGCAGGTCTGTTAAGCGATAGAATTAATTCATCATCGAATCGAGTGAAAAGATCGAAATCACTGCCATGTACAGATTCATAATCTGATGGTTCTGGTTCAGTCCAAATTCGCTGCGACTGTTCTTTTGACTTCCTTGTGCCTGTAAGTCTGGGTCCTTTCCACTTTCCCTTTTCCCAAATTCTCAGGTGTCCCGACTCTTTCGGCCTCCACCTTTGTGTGGTCACTTTGGTTTTGTAAGTACATGATACGTCACGTGGATACTTCCCGTGGATACGTCCCGTCGATACATCCCGTGGAGCTATCTCACGTTCCAAAAGTAAACAAAACGGCCCTAAGTATTCTGTTAGGTACCCTACTGGGAAGAGATCATACTTTCTCCTCTCGTTAATGTCAGATAAGTTCTATCGGAATTCTAACAGACACCAACAGCCATCTGGTCTAACTAAACACGGCTGACCATAAACAAACCTAGTTTCCTAAGATTAATGTACTTCCTAATGGCTATTTCAACTGGCTTACAGTAACAACATCCCGAGACATCAGTTCCGGTCCCGACTTAATTACACAAATGAATGAATGAAATTCCTCACATGACTCAGCTACGGTATTTATAGCGAATACACACATTCAAGTCTCTAGCATATATGAAACCTCACTACCTGGTTTAACAACATTAATTTCACATGGTTTAAGAACGTAAATTTCAGTCAATATGCACTCAAGTCTTTATCACATGTGACATTATCTAAATCGGAGAATTTACATGGATTCTCGTAACTCATATCAACTAAAGTAAGGTATGAAATTCTAGATACATATTTACCTATAACAAACGAGACTATACGTTCAAACGATTCATCAAACTTATATAAAAAATATCATTGTACGGATTCATATAGTAGATTCGTGCTAATATAAGCAAATAAATCAACAAATCATCATATGGATATCAAGAAATTACGTGAGACTGACGCAAAATACCTTGTGTCTTCAAGCTTTTACCGCTAGAATTGAGTTCGTAGATTTTTCCAGACATCCGATCCCTTGGATCCTAATTACGAGTGAATTTCTTCTAAATTCGACCCGAAGTCCTCTATCTTTGTTTTCTCTTGCAGAAAATGGTGTCGACTGATTAAAAGTGTTGCGACAGGCACATTTAAACCGAGAGTTTTCATGTGGAATCACGTCCCCTTATTCAGCGTAACCAATCCGAATTAAATATATCCCCCCCCCCCCGACTAGGCTCTAAAACTGCAGTCCATCTGACAATCTTAGATTACACAACACAGATCCCTGGTAACTTTCAGAATTGACAGTTCTCGATACAGATCGGAAGGTAACCCCTATCCTTTTCAGTTAAATAAACGAAGGCTTAATTAAGAACCACTGCTTCCATGACAGTGACATTTGCTAATCAGTGCGTTACAGCGATTTAAACACGAGCTAGTCCCCATAAATCTAATTAATCATTCACCTGTACAACTTAATGTGTTCTTCACAGATCGACAGAAATTTGCACCCTTACATAGCCCCCTCCTTGAAGAGTAAAATCAGGGATTTTTATTCTTCAAATTTTTGGAGATCTAATCTGATACACTTACCTCAGGTGAACCCTTCTACCTCAGGTGAATCCTTCACCTCAGACGTTCCTAGTCTACTTAAGCAGTTAGCCCCTACATTCTCCTTGCCTTTAATATACCGTACCTGGTCTTGGTTACTGTTGTAGAAATAATGACCATCTCATTAATCGTCCATTGGTCAACTTAGCCTGAGCTAAATATACGAGTGGTTTTTGGTCAGTTTCTAAAATAAATTTTCGTCCATACAGGTAACTTTGGAATTTAGTTATCCCAAAGACAATTGCCAAGCATTCTTTCTCAGAGACTGAATAATTGCGTTCTGTGGTTAACAATTTCCTGCTACTGTAGTCAACTGGGAATAAATTTCCGTCATGCTCTTGTAATAGTACTGCTCCTAAACCTCTATCACAAGCGTCATTACGTAAGACAAAATCTCGTGTCACATCAGGCAATTTCACTACTGCGTCTGACGTCAGTCTGTCCTTCAACGCCTGAAATGTTCGTTCACATGCGTCTGTCCATATAACTTTCGTCGGAGCCTTTTTCCGAGTTAAGTCAGTCAATGGGCTTGCAATAGCGCTGATGTTAGCAACGTAGCGACGATAATACCCTGCTAGTCCCAAGAAAGATCGAACTTCCGTCTTAGTGGTCGTTCGTGCTGCGTTTCTAAGTTGGTCGACCTTTGAACTATCTGATGTTAACGTGTCTTCGCTGAGGGTATGACCTAGGTAGGTTAATTTTCTAAACCCTATATGGCATTTAGATGGTCGTTGGGTCAGTCCCGTTTGTCGAAGTCGTTCTAAAACGTTTTTCAGTAAGATGATATGATCGTCCCAAGTCGCTGTCGCTAAAAGTAAATCGTCGATGAAGTTTGAGACTCCAGTCCCCCTTAACGGTTCCAGTAATTTTCACATCATGTGGGTGAAGACACCCGGAGCGGTCTGCACCCCGAATGGCATGACCACCCACTGGTAGGTCCCATCTGGAGTTGCGAAGGCAAGTTTTGCTCTGTCTTCCTTCCGAACTCGAATTTGCCAGTACCCTTAGACAAATCGATCTTCGAAAAGTATTTCGCTTTGGTCGCCCCGGCAAATATGGACTCAGGATCAGGTAACAGTTCTACCTGGAATTCCGTGATCCTGTTTAACTTCCTGTAATCGACGCAAAATCTCTGTGTAGCGTCTTTCTTCTGCACCAATACAACCGGAGAGCTATACGCCGACTCAGCTGGTTCTATAACTCCCAAGTCTATCATAGCTTGAATTTCGTTTCGGACAGTTTCCAATTTCGCATAGGGTAACGGGTATGGTTTCAACTTCACCGGCTTCGGATCCAGTAGCTTTAGTGTGAACTCCTCCAACTCCGTCTTGCCTGGTCGTTCTGTCAAGACGCTTGCGTAGTCTTGGAGTAACGACTCCACTTCCTTACGTTGCTCTGACGTTAACGTTCCGTCAAGGACAGCGTCGACGTAAGTTTCTTCCGTCGTCAAAGGACAACTAGGGAGTACTTCCGCCTCTCCTCCGTTGTCGTCGGGTTCTTCAGTTACAACTGTAGCAACCACGAACTCTGTGGGTGTCTCTCTTTCACGGTAACGTTTCAGGAGATTTACGTGGTACAGCTTCTCCTTGTCTCCTACCCGGATACGGTAGTTCTGCCCACCCTTTTTCTCCGTTACCACAAATTGTCCCCTCCATGAGACTTGCAGTTTGTTGTGCTCTAGCGGCAGCAACAACAACACCTTGTCACCCATCTCGAAGTGACGTTCCTTCGTCCTTCTATGGTAAAATTTGGCTTGACGTCCCCTTGCGTCGCAGAGATTCTCCTGAGCTAATTTAGAAACCTCTTCTAGCTTGTTGCGTAGATCAACAACATATTGGTATGTTGTTCGCACTTCCTCGTATGCTTGCTCATCCGTCTATATCTGTTTTAATATAGTCATGGGTCCCTTAACTGTCGTCCCATAGTCTAACTCAAAAGGTGAAAAACCCAAACTAGCCTGTGGCACTTCTCGATACGCAAAAAGTATCGCCGGAAGGTATCGATCCCAATCTCTGGGTCGACCTTCACAGAGCGTCTTCAGAGCCTGTTTCAAAGTTCCATTGAAACACTCCACCAAACCATTGCACTGCGGGTGATACTGGGTAGTTGTCAGGTGTCTAATGAACAGTAACCTATTTACCTCTTCCATCACCTGGCTAACAAACTGCGTCCCCTGGTCAGTCAGTATCTCATCAGGGACACCAACTCTCGACCAAACTCCTAACAAGGCCTCAGCCACTGTGACTGAGTCAATGGTTTTCAAGGCCAAGGCCTCCGGGTACCGGGTGGAGTAATCTACTATCTTTAGTATATAACGATTACCGCTTTCTGCCGCCAGCTTTATCGGACCTACTAGGTCCATCGCCACCCTCGAGAAAGGTTCGTCAATCAGTGGGGGGGGGTTCCTAGTGGCACTGGGCGATGGGAGGTTTGGGTGCCACCCGCTGACACTTGTCGCACGACAAACAGAACCTCCGAACATCCCCGTATACAAATGGCCACCAGTAGAAATCCCTCACTAACCTCTCCCTGGTCTTCGCAACGTCCTTGTGGTTTCCAAGTAAACCCTCATGTGCCAGCCTAAGCACTTCTGCTCGCTTCGCTATAGGCACAACAACTTGTTTAAACGTATCGGTCCCTTTCCTAGCGTACCGATACAAAATACCGCGTTTCGTGACGAACTTTACCTCGCCATCTGGCAATTTCCGTATGGACCCATCCTTTGCGTACCTGCATACCTTGTTTAGAGACAAATCTTCCTCTTGATGTTTCCTCAACTCGCCAGGTAGCAAATTGTCTATGGGGGAAGTCGCGGGTCTTAGCGGCTTTGACCTTGACCTTCGCTTCATAGCCCTCGTCTCAACGGACCCCACGTGTACAGGTGTATATGTCATAGGGTTAGGCTGTGGCAACACATACCTACACCCTAATATCACGTCATGAGACAGTCCCGACAATCACGCTCCTTGAATTCTCCCCTTTACATACGGCGAATCAAGGTCTATGTTAACAACCGGGAGCGAATCTTTCGTCCGGTTAGCAAACTGGACTTCAACCGTCTCGCCTGTGTAATCTCCAGGCTTGACATACCTACTATCTACCAAGGCCGGATTACTACAGCCAGTATCAAACAGTACGGTTGTCCTCTCGCCATTTACCGTAGATACTGCTGTGTTGGTCAACTCCACTGGTTCCTGTTCCTTAACAGTATTCGTAGTTACCGAATTAATCGTTATCGGACGATACTTCCTACAATCCTTAACGACATGGCCTGGTCTGTTGCAGCCGTAACACACCGGCTCACGTTTCCTCCCTGTAGTATCCTTCCCTGCCCCCTGAGTCTTCCCCGACCCACGGAAATGTTCTCGGCTGGGATTTCCGGCCCCTGGCCTCCCACCATTCTGTCCATTCCGTCTTTGGGGTGCCACCTCAGTGGTCTTCCTATGCTCACTGATGCCAGGTCGGTCCCTGCCATCCCAGGTGGTCGGACGCGAGTGCGCGCTCGGTTATCACGCTTATATCATCCAAGGTTGATAATTCATGCTCCACTAAGAACACTATTAAATCTTTCCAGTAGGCACTTAAGACGTGCACCTTCAAAATTTCCTCGCGTATGCCTTCATATGTTTGCGCGGTACCAGCCATTTTTATCCATTTATCAAAATTACGCGTACGCGGTTATGGAATTGCGCATGCGTTTCTGTAGCTCTTTTCAACGATTCTCTAAAGAGTTTCCGAAACGTTTCTGCCGACAGCTCATAGTGCCGTAGTAGCGCTTTCTTCGAAGCGTCGTAGTCATCTACCTCGTTCGGCATCATATTATGGTAGACGTCTTTCGCGCCCCCCTGTAAGAATGCCGAAACATTGATAGCCCACTGGTCTTTCCGAAGCTGATGAACCAATGCCAACTTTTCGAACTGTGACAAAAAGTTGTCAATGATTTCGTCCTTGTCGTTGAACATGGGCATGGTGATCTGTATTGGTCGTCTGTCTTCAGATCGCCCACTCGTGTGTCCTGAACGTTCGTTCAGGTCTTCACCCCTTCTGGACTCTGCTTCGATCCTCAGCTTCTCAATGGCTAATGTATGTTCGCGTTCTCTAGATTTTTCTTCGGCCTGCAATCTGGCTAGTTCGAGCTATCGTTCAGCTGCTTGTCTGTTTTTCTCACGTTCGCGCTCGGCTGCTTGCGCTTGTCTGTCTTTCTCTCGTTCCTCGGCTAGTTGTTGCTATGTTCTCTAACACTTCGCTCAACAAATTCAGCTAACTGGGCCCCTTCGTAACCAAGTTCGTCCCTACAGATCGACTTGAGGTCCCTAATTAACTGTCTCTCTATCGCCATCCTCGTCTACTTGTACTGTGACACAAGAATTAAGTTCTTTACCTACACTCGAGGTTTACTGTCACACTACGAGATAGCTCCACACGTATTATCTTACCTCTAGTATGGCCCTACTCAATTGAACCAGACAATCCTTGCACCAACAATCAATCAACGGCAGTACACAGCTGGGATGTGTCCCCAAATTAGCGTAACGTTCCCACACTAAACAAGGCGTAGTTTGCTACTACGGAGTTGGCCTGAATATCTCTTCAATCAAGAGAATACAAAGGTAATTTTTCTTTCACTACACAAATTCCGAATACGACCCGAACATCAAGGAAAATTGCATCAGTCTCTTACAATATTTTCATCACAGCATGAAAAAAGCCACGAAAATTACATGCACAGAATACATATAAAAAAAAAATAAGCGGGCAATGATTCGATTCACTCTGATAGCTATTTCTTAAAAAGTACTATTGCAATTATCACTTTTCTGTTCTATATTTTACTCGAATAAAATGTTCTGATCCCTAGACGAGCGCCCACTTTGTTGGGTACTCCCCCGGCTTTGTTGGGGTGTGTTGGATGGTTTTGGTTATCGTTATCTAGAGGGTGATCGCCGACGGTGTAATTTGCCCGGAACGAGTAAATATCAATATAAAGTGTGAAACTTATATATGGAATAGATAAAGATCTGAGCAGATATATAAAACAGAATGACACGAGCCCCCGTACATGTACAAACCATAAAATTTAATCAACAATTCATAAACAATAAAATTCATAAATAATTGTGATAATGCATTACATTAGAAAGATACACTTTTTGATTTAAGTTATTCAACGAATTTCAAATACAAATATGCTTATACAAATAGCCGGTCTGTTAAGCGATAGAATTAATTCATCATCGAATCGAGTGAAAAGATCGAAATCACTGCCATGTACAGATTCATAATCTGATGGTTCTGGTTCAGTCCAAATTCGCTGCGACTGTTCTTTTGACTTCCTTGTGCCTGTAAGTCTGGGTCCTTTCCACTTTCCCTTTTCCCAAATTCTCAGGTGTCCCGACTCTTTCGGCCTCCACCTTTGTGTGGTCACTTTGGTTTTGTAAGTACGTGATACGTCACGTGGATACTTCCCGTGGAGCTATCTCACGTTCCAAAAGTAAACAAAACGGCCCTAAGTATTCTGTTAGGTACCCTACTGGGAAGAGATCATACTTTCTCCTCTCGTTAATGTCAGATAAGTTCTATCGGAATTCTAACAGACACCAACAGCCATCTGGTCTAACTAAACACGGCAGACCATAAACAAACCTAGTTTCCTAAGATTAATGCACTTCCTAATGGCTATTTCAACTGGCTTACAGTAACAACATCCCGAGACATCAGTTCCGGTCCCGACTTAATTACACAAATGAATGAATGAAATTCCTCACATGACTCAGCTACGGTATTTATAGCGAATACACACATTCAAGTCTCTAGCATATATGAAACCTCACTACCTGGTTTAACAACATTAATTTCACATGGTTTAAGAACGTAAATTTCAGTCAATATGCACTCAAGTCTTTATCACATGTGACATTATCTAAATCGGAGAATTTACATGGATTCTCGTAACTCATATCAACTAAAGTAAGGTATGAAATTCTAGATACATATTTACCTATAACAAACGAGACTATACGTTCAAACGATTCATCAAACTTATATAAAAAATATCATTGTACGGATTCATATAGTAGATTCGTGCTAATATAAGCAAATAAATCAACAAATCATCATATGGATATCAAGAAATTACGTGAGACTGACGCAAAATACCTTGTGTCTTCAAGCTTTTACCGCTAGAATTGAGTTCGTAGATTTTTCCAGACATCCGATCCCTTGGATCCTAATTACGAGTGAATTTCTTCTAAATTCGACCCGAAGTCCTCTATCTTTGTTTTCTCTTGCAGAAAATGGTGTCGACTGATTAAAAGTGTTGCGACAGGCACATTTAAACCGAGAGTTTTCATGTGGAATCACGTCCCCTTATTCAGCGTAACCAATCCGAATTAAATATATTCTCCCACCCACCACCCACCCCGAATAGGCTCTAAAAATACAGTCCGTCTGACAATCTTAGATTACACAGCACAGATCCCTGGTAACTTTCAAAATTGACAGTTCTCGATGCAGATCGGAAGGTAGCCCCTATCCTTTCCAGTTAAATAAACGAAGGCTTAATTAAGAACCACTGCTTCCATGACAGTGACATTTGCCAATCAATGCGTTACAGCGATTTAACACGCGCCAGTCCCCATAAATCTAATTAATCGTTCACCTGTCCAACTTTATGTGTTCTTCATAGATCGACAGAAATTTGCACCCTTACAACTTCAATATTTCCTGGAGTTCAAGAATAATTGTGCATGATATATGTGATATATTCTAAAACTGTCATATTTCGTTATATGAATGAGTTCGGATTCAGTTGTTTTGTATCTAAAAGAACCATGTAGTATAAGATTGCATGCATATCTTCTGACAAATTGTGAGAAGTAAATTATGTGTCTTCCATGATTTGTATCATAAAGGTTTCATGGATTGTATAAGGTATGCTGAGAATTGATTTTTCCTGTGTCTGGAAATGAATGTCAATGAATCGCTAATAACCAAAGTAACGTAATTAGGACAAAAAGTGAAGTCCATAATTCGCGTGTAATATGGTTGTGAATTCTCTTAAACCTAGAATCGAGATAACTTGTGGCATGTTCAGCTGGTAAAGTTATAGCCACAGCGGGGTGTGATGGGTTTATACAAAGAGGTCATGGTCTCAGTAGGGATGCGAGAGCAGCTAGACAGGACATAAATTTACGATAATACAATTGTGTATCAATATTAGGGGCCAAACGGCCATAGCTAGTTCTGTTGAATTCGATAGAGCATATCTGATTAAAAAGAGTGGGGATATTTGTTGTTTCCAAGGGAAAGAAATCATGACAAGTATTTAGGTTGGTTGATATATTATCATTGAAGGAAAAACGAGATAGTTCCACACATAACTGCACAGTGGAAAGAGAGTGCTGTCCGCAACCAAGAGGTTGATGACCCGAAGACGATAGAAGAGAGAGCGAGAGAAGGAAAGAAAATACGGAAACGCCTACCGATCACCAGCAGTGATTTGGAAAAGATAGGAAGTACCAGGTGATGCTGTCATGCCGGCAATCTAAGTTCAATCAGTCACTCGATCATTTGATGAAATTTGTTCTGTCAGTAACAGAACGGCTAACTGAAATTCGCATAATCTTCTAACTCTATTTATGATTTAATGCGAATCATTCACATATCATATTCGATTTTATTTTTTGTTTATCTAATTGATTAAATTGTTGCATTTTACATACGGGGGCTCGTGTTATTCTATTCTATATCTCTGCTCAGATCTCTGTTACTCCCATCCATTAATTTCATATTTTATCCCAAATAATCCTCCATGTTATATCACAAATTCAAACGTAGAGAATGTTCCAAAATTAATTCCAATAATCTTGAATGCGCTGATGTACCAATAGTCTTCATGGATCACATTGATATAATCCAGAATGTCTTTAAATGAATTCACAATAATCCCAAAGTCCAAAAAGTGAATGAGCTCTTTGTAATTCCAACAAATAATTCAGATAAATAATTCCTCTCAAATTATGTCTGAACACAAATATAAAGTCTTATCATAGATTCCCATACTCTGGTGTTAAAAACAGGAATAAAGACTTTGTTTACAAAACCTATAGTAAATACTTCACTTAGCCTAAGACATGATAGAATTTTGCAGGGAAAATTCCAGGTCTTGTACTCATACTGAAGTAAACATCTTTGAAAAAATAACAAAAGTCATTTAGGCAAAAACTCTACCCTCAGTCACGAACAAAGATCAAGCATAAACTATACATTAAATATACATTGAAGTATAAACAATTGACAAGCTACAGCTTCAAGCTCTAAAAATTCCATCTTTAAGTAGTGATTACTAAACACAGCTCTCAGACAGTGAAAGGAATAAAATTCAACTGTCTGAGTGGCATTATAGTTCATTTGTAACGAAGACCAGTCTGGCTATTTAGTCATTTATATGATGTATGTGCTATGAAGGTCAGTTATATGAAGTATCTGACCATGAATGTCAGGAAAGAAAAAGGTCTTTCTTGGGATTATCTAAATAGTTGGTAGAAATGGGGCCACGATCTTCAGAAGGAATGCAGAAATGTGGCTCCAAAAAATGGATTATCATGGCATCTTCACTGTGTGAAGAAAAATAAGATTGAGTATGCAAGAAACCACCCCAACTAAAACAAATGATCCAGAATGGGTGCTACTATGGATGAAATCAGACGAAGAGTGTGTTTTTGCACGTTTTGAGAAGCACACTGCTTAGGGCTTTAAACGCTTCTGGACTAGAGATAGGTTATTACACTCCTTCACAGAAGTTCAAGACAAAGCGGCTTTGATGGAAAATTCAAACTTTTTGCAAGAACACTTTCGTCCTGGGCCTTTCATAATGCGGAGAAAATGGAAAATGTAAATATATATTATATATTGTCGTGTGCAGTGCGTACTCAGCCATTTAACAGCATCATCAGCAGCAAAGTGCAGATACTGCAGTCCACAGGGAAACTTTCTCAGTGGACAGTTATTCATAATGTGTGACATGGTCTGTAGAGCTCCACAGCAACAGGAAGAGTCAATGACCTGGCCCCATAAAACCAGTGTTGACAGCACAACGACCCTGTCCTGTCCGAAAGAGGTTCAGCGTGGTCCACAGATGACGTGGAAGGTTGAAGCCAGGAGAGCAGACAGATGGCTCAGCTACGAGGGAGTGGTTTAAGACCACTCGACACTCCATGCCGAAATAACGGCAACGAACCTAACTAGATTGGGCGTCTCAAAGTCAAGCTGACTGCTGTATGTGTGGTGATGTTCATGTACAGTGGAAGTTTCTGACTGGCATAGACCTTAGCCAATACTTTTCTGGTTGCTTCCTGGCGACGTAGATGTGGACGATGAATGGTGCTGAGTAAAGAAGTAGGACGTAGTGTTTCATAAATTTTGCGCATTGTTGTGTTGAGATGAACATCAATTAACTTGGCTTGGGACGATAAAGCCCAGACAGGAAAACAATACTAGGCTGTTGAATAACAGAGGACCAGTGCTGATGTCCCTGAATCTGAGCACTGGTGCCCCAGGTTGAGCTAGCCAGTTTGCGGAGTATGTTGTTTCGAGTGCTACGTTTTGCTAGAGTTTTCTTCAGGTGGTTGTAGAATGTCAGTGATATGTCCAGAGTCACACTAAGGTATGTTGGCATCGGGTCAGGCTCTTCTTAAGGAGTATGAAGCATTTGGAGACCCAGACATAGCAGATCACCTGATCGAATCCCTGGACACTGCCAGACGCACTCGCTGGGAGGAAACTACAGGGTTACCCTACTTTACGCGCTCCAGCCAGAAATGCTGGAGCTAGTTTCGAAATGGCACCGCTCAGCAACCACCAGTTCAAACACACCCTGTTGTCAAACTAAATGCTCTAGCTAGCCACTTACTACAAGTGGCAAAAGCACCCCTGGAAAAACAGCATGGACGTCAAGTACAAGATAAGTGGCGACAATACTGCCGTCGGAAGTCGTATGAACTAGATGAAAATACTCCAGAGGCATTTACAACAACAGAACTTGAAACAGTGCTATGCAGCATCAAATCAGCAGCAGGATATGAAAACATCCTGCCAGAGATCTTGAAGCGTGTTGGCCCAAAGACAAAGGAATGACTTGCCGCTTTTTACACACGGGTTGTTAGGGAAAAGTGCATGCCGACTTTGTGGCGCCAGGTAAAGATTATTGCGATCCCAAAGCCTGGCAAAGATCCCCACAATGCGGCGAGTTATCGGTCGATCTTCTTGCTTTCAGTCTGTTTTAAGGTAATGGAGTACCTGATTCTCCAAAGAATTGGTCCAGACTTGGAGAATATCATAACTGTTGAGCAGGCGGGCTTCAGGCATGTCGGTAGCACTTGCGATCAAGTCCTTGCTCTGACTACGTTTGTTGAAAACGGTTTTCAGAGCAACCTTAAAACCGGAGTTGTTTTCCTTGATCTAACAGCGGCATATGACACGGTATATAGGTCTGTTGTTGAAAATTTCCAGAGTATTGCCGTGCTGGATAGTTGAGACTATCGAACTGTTCCTTCTCGACAGGCGCTTCAGAGTGCACATCACAGAGAGAGCTGCATCTCATGGAGGCGTCAGACTAACGGACTCCCACAAAGGTTTGTTTTTTCGCCAAGTTTTTTCAATGTCTATATCAATGACTTACCCGTAACACAGTTGCCCAAGTTCATTTATGCAAATGACATTGCTCTCGGGACCCAAAGCCGCTTAGTTGCTGAGCTTGAGGAGTGACTGAACAAGGACCTTGAGGATATGACGGACTTCTTCAAGAAATTGTGTCTACAGCCAAGCGCAACAAAGACAGTCTCCAGCGTCTTCTACCTTAACAATGCAAATGCGAACCATGAGCTTTGCATCCTCCTCAATGGGCAGCAAATAAAACACGACCCGACACTATCAATAATAATGTCAAAGAAGAACACTTGCCGCTACAAATCTCCAATAAAGAAATCGAAGGCATTTCAGGAGCCACTACCTAAATTACAGCTAAAAGTAACTCACATGTACGGGTAAAGTTGAGGATGTTTCATACATCCAGTATAGTCCAGATGTATCACGTGATTTGTTGCCTTATGATGATGTCGGTGATATATATGAAGAGAATGTTCAACCCATTCATGGAGAAGAAATGAATGAAGAAGAAGGTGAGGAAAAGTACGAGGAGGGGGAAGATTATTCAAATATTAGGTTAATAGTGGAAGATGCTGATAAAAAAATTCTGCAAGATGCCCAGTTCCTCATTGACCAAATACAGATGCCACTTATGGCGAAGATGAATCTGTGCTCCACTTTTATGCCACCATCGTCTACCTTTCAGGGGCAGATATGCCGATATTACCACTTTGAAAGTGGTTGTCGATTGTTAGGAGAAGGCTTAACAGAGTAAAACAAATGAAAAAGCTTTGTTTGCACCTTACTATCAGATTGGCCCAGTCACAGGCAGAGGAGCTGATAAAAAATTATGCGTGACTGGGATTTTTGTCAGCCAGCTTGAATTGAGATGAGGACACACTAAGCAATGTAAACATTATGATGTCCAAGAAGACGAGCAGAGGTAGGTGCGAACAGTAATCCAGTTTGTCATCTGTTTCGACACTCTGGTCTTAAACTAAGTAACAGAAAGGACCAAAAACAAACATGGTTTGTAAAATTCAACAAATAATTTATTTCCCTAGAATACAAAGTGAAAATTTTACAATAACTTACAGTATTGTGAATTAAATCCCAAATTGTCCTGAAAGTTCTATCACAAGTCCAATATGTGGAGTTCCAATATAATTTCAGTTATTATAAATACGTTCCAATATTGAATGTGTCGATGTACCTGTAGTCTCAAATATGCTAATGTGCCAGTGGCATGGAATTGTGATAATGTGCTAACAGTATTCCTATGTATCACAATAATATAATCCAGAAATGTCCTTTTGTGAACTCACTATAATTCCAAATCAATGTTTCTGTCTAGACTAACCATTTCCTCATTATACGAGCAAGGAACAACAATTTGATAGCTCACTGATCACTCGTCAACAGCGGTTCCTCAGGTGGTTTTCATTTTCTTATAGGTACCACATTTTTAACAAAATAAAAAGTAGGTTCTGATGTGGCTTCAGTTTCGCTAATAAATCTCTGAAACAAACAGGAGATTTCAGAGTCTTGTTCCTGTTCGACAATGAGTGATTTTGGTTTGTCACCCCCATTATAATAACGAGAACCAGTAGTAAATAGAGGAACACTGTGATAAATACATTTTTATTGATCCATACCAGGAGCAAAAATGCCTCATGTGTCAGCTAAAGGAATAATTTCCTGATTAACATGGTTTCTCAAGAGCTTTCTTTGCCATAGCTGTTGAAACTGCACAAGTTGCGTATTCATCAGGTATATCCGTTTTAATAGGATCGACTTTCTGATCTAAACAATGCTTGTCAGTTACAAATACATTAACCATAACTTTATGTCCAGCTAGGTCATTGCCTAGTAAATCGAAAACAAAAGAACATCCAAGAGCCATTAAGCCTGAGCAAACTTTAGAAAATATCATTATTGTAAGTTTAAATCTTAGGACAAGATAGTACAGGGTATAATGAATGAAGCATTAGGAAAGTTATCATCGGAGCTGGTAATACACAAACCATTTCAAGTACTAAAGATATGCAGCTTTATTCGGAAATAAGTTCAGAATATCACTTTCCAACATTATCTACTATATCCTGTGGCTTTTTCTTAGAAGTTCAGATTATAGGCAATGCTTGCAAATTCCTAAGCAGTTGAAGAAGGCAAATACGATTATTTTCGAATCAGTAATAGAGAAATTGAGACTTGCTTTTTATGTCTACACCCCTAAACAGAGAAGGGTCGACATCACATCCAACAGAACCTTCATTAATCTCGCGCTAGACTGAGCTGCAAAAGTGTAGATAACTGAAAGAGGTTTTATAGCCCATCAATAGAAAGATATAAAAATTTGACTTCAGAAGGTCTGTAAAACAAGGTTTAACTCCCAATATTCTCAACAGATACTACAGTTTACAGATGTCACTAAACATATCTTTGACGAAAAGTAATAGCACACAAAGATTAACACTGTTAATCATTGTATCTGCCTTGATTTAAGGAGCACATACCATAACAGACTGCATGTTAATGATCAAGAAGGTATTCACTTTCGCATCAACAGAAAATAACTTGCTCAGAATAGACATGTATTTTCTTTCTGATGTTTCTGTAAGAAAAAATCTAAAATCACATTTGTTTACGATATTGTTAAAAATACATAAACGAGCCTCAGATCATGACGATCTGTTGAGAGAATAATTTTAGACAATATATTTGCATTAAATGTGATGGAGACTATATACGGGAACTTTTCGAGTACATCATCTTTATCTGTCCAAGTTTTATGTACAACTTACGCTATAAAGTGGTTTTTTTGGGGATGAAAAGATAATTGTTATAGACCTTGATGATCAATTGGTTAAGTGATTAGATCTACTTGTCATTCTGCAGCAAGAAACAAATACTTTGTTTATTATTGACGACTGTGGCAATCATGAAGATAAATACCGGAAAGCAAATAGTATTTATTGGTAGACATTTTAAAATATCAGCATGGGTCATCCTATCAAAGCTCAATCCTGTAATGCTAGCTGCTGAATGTTCTTCCCATAAAATTAAAGCTGTATTCGAAAACCATTGGAGTTTTTGACTGCTAAATCTTCTCGTTCTGTGATGAATCTGTTGCTCTGAATTCCTTACTCTATTAAGTATGTTTCTTGTCGTTGTTTAGTATATTTACCTCTTCAACAACTCATGCTTGAATCATTGTCCTGAGGAAAAGATAACTGTCATAACCTTACAAGTTATGAATGAATTTTGTAATGTGTTTTGGGTATTTGTAAGTTACATTTCACTCGTTACGAATAGGGCCTACATATTTACCCTTTAGTTATAGTTGCCATTAAGATTTTATATTACTTAATTTTCTCTAACAGATGTCAATATCATCACTTTTACATCGTTCTGTCTCAAGTTTTCATACACAAGTTTGGCAATCATACCCAAAGTGTCAAAGAATATTCAATACAGTCGGTACCTCAGTAAACTATTTATTTATATCTCTTACATGTTGGTATGGCGTACAAAAAGAACCCCTTGGATTATTTACAGCAGCGTTTACTGTTCAGGAATGTACCTCTCAAATATGTGAATCTGGTACTCGTTTGTATCCTGCACGATAGTGTGTTGAGTTGTGAATAAAATTCACTTTACATTGAACAGACGGTGCTCACTTTCTATCTGGCATGATTCTGCTCCATCACAGCTATGCAGCTGTATTTTAGTTTCGCATTTACATATCGACTCTTAGACGGGATATTTACATCGCAAAAAAAGTTGTTGTGTTTTAATATTTTTTCGGATGAATTAAAACAATTCCAAACATTATTCCAGCTATATTTATGTACGTAATGTCTATGTATCTGTGACAGAAATAAACTTCAAATCTTTCATTCAAAGGTAATCATATTTTCCGTCTTTGTAGCCGTCTCTAGATAAGAGATACCCAGAAGGTGGAACATCCGAACAACCACATTAAACAACCACATTAAAATATTATTATCATTTCCATATACTTCTGTATTTCTACTCTCTATTTCTGTCTCAATTATTCTCACAGGTGTTATGTAATTTCGATCCATAACTCTTTGTCACTTCCAATGTTAATTACACTGTTTCAATTTTCTTAATGCCCTGTATCCTTACTGGACATCAGTCAAACTAGTGTCTGTGTGTGTATATATATATATATATATATATATATATATATATATATATATATATATATATATATATATATATATATATATATATATATATATGGAAATTTGAAGATGACCCATCTAAATGGTCACTTGGTGTATTTGATACACTCTATCGCATAATAACACTTCCCTATTTATTTTCTACGTTTATGCAGTCTGTGTTGTTCTTAATCCATTCAGGCAAATGTATTTATGAGACCTATCTGAGCTGTTGATATATACATATGTAGAACATTAAATGTTCAATCCTGTGAAACGTCGAGTTTCTGTTTTTGCTAATTTTCTGTCCAAACCTAATATGAAAATTATTGATAACAAGTATAACAACATTTTCCATTGCACCGCTCTTCAGCGTATTTCTACCCTTTTCTTGTTAGACCTCAATTCTTTCTACCAACTGTATTTAGGTTTGCCAAGTCATAATTTCGAATATGTCTACTGATGATCTTTAAAGGCACAATAGTGCAAAGTGTAATTTTATGAATTTTAAAGATCATTAAAATAATGAAATGTATCAACTTATAAGCTGAAATAATTCAAAAAAAAAACTAGAGTTCGTGAAGATTCAAATAGATAATTGATAAATAAAAGAGAGAAAATGAATTTTTGACGGAGCCCGCTTTAATTGAAACTTGTAGGTCACGAACTGTTACGGAAACCCCACATGACCACAAAAACGGACACGTCATCTTCGTCCAGTGGGCGGGTTATGAGTCACGTGGTTCTAATTTAAATATCTACTATAAACAAAAATGGCGGACGCACGAGAGAGTCAAAAACGTAAACGTCGCCCACGCTTGTCGCTTTCCGAGCAGAAACGTCGAAAAACTGTCAAAGAAATCGAACGGGACCTATCAAGGATTAATCTTGAGGGACCAGTCTGTTCGATAGAGAGCATTAATGGAGGAGTTAGGACTGGCATCAGACACAGAAATGGCGAAGATGTTGTTGGACAGGTAGACCAATGTCTTCGTATAAAGTGTTCTCCAATTGTCAGTATCTTGTTCCTATGTTTAAAAGCACACTGTTTCATTATTACTATCTTTGCACAAGGACTTGATTTGCTTTGTAAGATTCCCATAATAAATATGATCGGCTGATCGATATTTCACTCGGTAATTGCATTGTATGTATTATATACGTTGGGGTGGAATTTATTTATTTTGTTTATAACAGCGTGCTCATTAAGGTCATTTGTATACATGTCTACTACCTTCGTGAGACCACAGGGGTTCGTATCATTGCTTACAATTTACCTGTCAGAGTATATGTATGACAGGTACATTGTAAGCAACTATACGAGCCCCTATGCGTGAGACAGGTTCTTTAAATTCCGTTAGGAAACTTAGATACATGTACAAGTGTTATCAATATGTATACCCCCTCTCTCCCTCACACACACACCACAGGAGTCTGACGTTTTATCAATAAAGTACGACGAAATTTCTGACCACATGAAATCACCTTAATGGCATTGTCAATGAACACAAGGAATGCAAGCGTGACCACAACCCTCAGCTCGATTCAACTTTTCTCACGCGTCTTTTATCGCTTCAGAATCGCAAGAAGACTGAAAAGCTACACACATCCATTCAAAAGACAGTAACGTACCCACGCATAACTCTCGAACGACCATGGCATAAATCCAATCGGGCGAATTAACCTTTATTTTCACCATTACGGTCACAAACCCTGTCTACCAGAATATGCATTAGGGTCTAACAATCGTTCCGAACACGGCGCAGAATCTGTTATCTTTTAATACTAGGGAAATATAATAATGCGGACTCAGTCGATTAGTTGAATTTGCACAGAATAATGAAAGCATCATGAAAATCTTATTTACGGTACTATATTACTACTATTTTCAAAAGTTGTAAAAATAATGCTCTCACCCTGCACATACATGAATACATGAATACATACATACATACATACATACATACAGTTTCTGACAGCGTTCAGATACCAGTCCAGCATCCGTCTAGGTTTTAATATTTGAAGTGTGATGACTTCATCAACCGTTATTTCTACTATCCGAACTTTAACTACATGTCTCTGTTCTGAAAATTTATATAAAATTATCAAATGATACAATCTGAAATAAAAAAAACAAGTTAAAGATTTTATCTTGTGAAATTACTTTCATGATGTTCTTCAGCCCGTGGTAGAATGGGCTACTTCCTCCAATGAATTCTGGTTGTTATGTGTAGGCTTGTACAATAATAACAAGAGAGAAGAGTGAAGTCAACAAGCTCTGTATATTTTAACAAAATAATTTATTTCCCTAGAAAACAATGTAAAAATTGGAAAATAGGACTTACGGTTTGTGAATATAATCCAAACTTAATCCTAAGAATGAAAAATACAAGTCCTATCACTAAATAGTTCTATTAGAATCCAGGAAGGCGATGACGTCAGATGTGGTCCTTGTACAAATAGCAACAATTCCTCAATTGAATCACAGTTTATGTTTCCGAATAATTTCAGAATAAATTTCCACTGAATTTCTTTCTCCCAGAATTTATAAAACAGTACACTCGTTTGGTTTTCTAGAGAATAAATTATTAAATTCCAAAAACAATTGAACTTCAAAAACAATCTGGTTTCAACAATAAAAACCTATCCAGCCTTCAAGGTTTCTGAAATACAACTGACTGACGAGCGCTCAAGAAGGGTATTATATCCACCCGAATTATCATCCCGTTCTCGCGAGATAGATTACGTGGTCTCTTAACACTTGAACAACGCAATAGCAAAACTACCGCGGACCAAGGTGAAGTAAAAATATTGCTCATGTAGCACGTTTTACGTCTTAGATAAACAACATTACTAAAAGAAAATATCGAATCCCGTGAAAATAATCATTACAATAAAATGTAATGAAACAAAAATAAAATAAAAAGAATTTTAAAACTAACACACAAGCAATTTAATTACATATACGTAGCATGATAAAAAGGGTTTGTGACCGTAATGGTGAAAATACCAGTATTTACCACCATGCCATAGCATGCGCACCAGCTGTCTAGTTTGTATAGGGCATCATGTAAAAAAATTTCTAGTTCATTCTTTGTGTTTTGGATGTCTGACAATGTAGTGTCATCTGCATAGAGATCTGTAAATGAAATTGAGTCCCTTAGTAAAAAGTGGTAGGCCATTAATAAATGATATCATTAGTAATGGACCTAGAATTGAACCTTGTGGTACTCTATATCTAACTGTTCCAGGTTCAGACAGAACATTATTTATATAAACATGTTGTGTTGTCTCACTTAAGTTTGAAGTAAACCATCCAGTGGCATCACTAGGGTTGGTGTCACCCGGTGCAGTAACTCATGGTGTCACTACCATGGACGTCCTTCCCGCACAAAAATTCAAAAATTGTATAGACAGTCATTTTGATGTTACCCCCTCTGATGGTGTCACCTGGTGCGGTCCGCACCCCCCACCCCCACCCCACCCCCACCCAGTGATGCCACTGAAACCATTTAATTGTGCTATCATCACATTGCTAAATGTTTAGTTTCTTCAAAAGGATTTCATAATCCACCATGTCAAAAACTTTCCTGAAATCTACCAATACAGATCCTATTATTCTACCTTGATCAAGCATTTGAAGCCATTTATCAGCTAGAGAGATCAAGGCAATCTCACAAGAATGATTCTGTCTAAAGCCTGACTGATTAGTGTGTAACAGCAAGTGTTTCATTAAATATGACATGAATGAGTCATGGGCATGTTTTTCCATCAATTTTGACAAGTTTTGGTAGTATTGAAATTGGTAGTTACCAGCATCATTCTTATAATCAAATTTGTGCAAAGACATTAGTTTTGCAGTTTTCCTTATTTTGGGGACAGATGAGGTTGCAATACTTAAATTGATTATGAATGTTATGCTGTCTGAAATAGCTGAGACAGAATTTTAAAAAATTTTAATAAGTGGTGGACCAATGTGATCAAGTCCTGTAGCTTTCTTGGTATCAAGTTTACTGAGGCATTTTTTTAACAAAGTTTGATACTGGTGGGATAGAGAAACATACCTCCTCAGGGATATTGCTGCTGTAGAACTTTTTCAGTTCATTAAAGTTCTTTCCTATCACTAATTCTTTTAACTTAGTGGTAATGTTGGTGAAAAATTTATTGAAAACATTCAGTGACTTTGGTGTCATTTACCAGAAGTGAGTGAATTTTATTTGTCTGATCTTTGTGTGTTACCCCAATGAGTTCATTGAAGACTTTCCAAATGGAGTTTGTGTTGCTCTTTTTGCTTTCAAGCATTGATTGATAATAATTTATTTTAGCCTTTTTAATCATACTTGTTTTTTTATTTGTCCATACTTTATATTGTGCATGGTTTCTCATAGCATTCAATTGGTCTCGTGTCTTCATAGTATCTAGGATTTTAGTAGTAAATCAATTAGGTTGGATTTCATACTTTACTCCATGTACTTTCAGTGGTGCATGCTTAGAGACTACATCCATAAATAAGTCAGTCCACGCCCTCAGAGCTTCATCTATGTCATCAAAATTTTGTATTATATTCCATGGAACTTTATATAGGTCACTGAGAAATTGTTTTCTGCTACAATTTTGGAACAATCTGTAAATGATTGTTTTGTGTGTGTGTTTTTCCTGTTTCTCTTGCATTTAACCTTTCTTGTCAAAAAAGTAGGATAGTGGTCACTAAGAGCAACTTTTGGTACATTAACGTAAGCCACATTGTCTGGTAGGTTGGTATAAATGTGACCAATAAGAGTGCTTGATATTTCTGTTACCCTTGTGGGCTCATTTACCAGCTGGACTAGGCCTAATGATTCATTAAATTCCATCCAGTTACTCCTTATTTGAGTATTGAGTAGGTCCTTATTTGCACTACCGAGTATATATGTTTCTTTCTCCTGTGCAAGAACATTTTCTATTTGTTTCATAAAGTTATCATTCCAAATTGCTTTGGAGGAAGGTGGCCTGTAAATGAAACCAACTTGGAATGACTTTTGCATTATTTTGAAAAATTTCCACCCAAATACTCTCAATTTCATGTGACGCCAATTCAGGTCGCCTTTCTGCATTTACATCTTCGCTAATGTATACAAGACCTCCCCATGCTGTCTCTCTGTCCCTGTGTAATGGTTTATTGTAGCCTTGACAGTGAAATAGATTATCATTGGGTTAGCATTTAATTTGGTTTCAATGAGTCCTAAAACATGTATATTATTTTCCTTAGAAGACAACATTAACTTAATCTGGGCTCTTTTCCCCACTATACCTTGTACATTTAAGTGACCTATGTTAAAACCTTTTGTATTTAGTTTCATATTAATTAT
Source organism: Megalonaias nervosa (assembly GCA_016617855.1). Lineage (NCBI taxonomy): Eukaryota > Metazoa > Mollusca > Bivalvia > Unionida > Unionidae > Megalonaias > Megalonaias nervosa. Next base: position 55,887 of record JAECUM010020938.1, read on the forward strand.
ATGTATGTCATCATATAATGGGATACTCTATGAGATTGTCTCCATACTACTTTTATCATTTTCATATTATATAAGGTGGCCATATAAATGAGGTGACCTCTGCATTTTCTACAGTATTTGTGCATGGTCTTCTTTTATTAAGTGATATTGGGGTGGGGTGGTGAGTAACAACAAAAATTAAAGTAGTTTAAACATATACTGTTTGGCAAAATAAATAATCCTACAATACAAGTATGCATTTTCTAAGTTGTGCAAAACACTACTGACTTGTAGATATCAAAGTCTTTGCCAGGTACCAAACATTTTTCAATATGTATCAATACTTGTTTTGTAAGATATAAATAAACAATTACCTCATTCTTGTCTACATTGTTTGTACTATGTGTAGAGATTGGTCAGCTCTGTTTTCAGGCTGCACAGAATGCCTTTCTCCTTTTCTCCCTCTGGTTCTTGCTCCATGCCTCATCCTTCCTCTCCCCTCTAAAAGGTTGCTCTGGATTTGAGCTTGAAAATGAGCTGATTTTAGTCTGGGTAATAACAAAATTTCTACATTTGAGTTTATCATTCAGTGTGTATCTTCTCTATTACACATTATAATTGCTACTGCAGTCCAGCTGTCTCTCTAATGAATTTTAATATGTAAAAGTATTTATGATTACTTATCAAACTTATAGGAATATAGTGCTAATTGAGAATCAGAAATTAATACATACGAGGTTGTGATTTAATGGAAGTTTTCTGGGCTGGATCAGGTCAAGTGGGGTGGGTGGTGGGATCCAAAATTTAAAAAGGAACCCTACTTTCCTCGAATGGGCACCAAAGCAAAGTCTAAGTGTCTATTAACTCGGTTTGCATAATACCCAACAAAGATGCGCAAAAATAAAACGGTGGTCAAACTTCAAATGACAAGTGACTGTACGTTTGTGTTTGTACTTTTTTATGATCTGGCCCTGAGTTTTGGACATGGATACCATACTCTTGTCACAGATTTTAATAAAACTCTTATTCAATAAGTTATTTAAAACCTTGTGTATGTAAAGTATTAACTTGGAGAAGCAGAACACGAATTCTTTTCCGCTTTGTTTGAAACGCCAGGAAGATGAGTGTTAGGGGTCCACTGGTGAGGATCTGGTTAGAATTTATAAATTGATTAATGAAATTACTAAGTTTTGAGCATTTTTAAATATCCTAGATACTTTTCGTTTATAAAATTCAGGGGACATGACGGAGTGCGAATACTATGCAAGAAATCGAGTACCTGTGGGGTTTTGCAATACTGTACAAAGCACGTCGATTTCAGTCATTCTCGTACCACAAAAACTTTTAAATATGACTATAAAGTAGTTCTACATAAATTTCAATCTTTCCTCTCAAAATTAAAATTAGAAAGGAAAAGGTTAAGGAGGAAAGGATAAGGAGAAAAGAACGAGACCAGAAGAAGATCATATTCACCGTTGTCGACATTTTGCGCGGTCTCATAGCGTGGTTGTGTTTTACGTCATACATACATACATAGAGAGACAGACAGACAGATTATCTTTCCTAATATTGATATAGTTCATCGTGTGGTATAAAACGCTGATATTTAAACAAGTTAAAATATGTCCTATCTGGTATTTACGCAGGAAAAGAAACATTTTGTTTTATATATCTATAATGTTCGATGATCAAAGCTTTAATGATTAAATTTATTCTTTAGCATACCACCTCTATCGCCTTTTCGTGAATGACCTAATCTGTCGCAATGAATTGTATTTCTGACACATTTTCAAACTACGTACCCTTTATGATCATAAACCAAGTCTGATTCGGCAATACAACACAGCTGGTTTATCGTTGTTGTCAAGGTGGTAAGTGACGAATGGAGTCTAGTCAGCAAATAATAATTTCTGTGCCTGAAGCTAATGCAGTTTCCATTTAGTATGTGTTCCAGATCTGGAAGGAATTATAAGCACCAAAACTGTTTGATTTTTGTTTGGACGGTGTAAAAGAAATAGTATTGATGAACTTTATACGATTTCGGTTTCCCCTGGAAAGACCATGTTACCTGATCTCTGATTGACTGGCTGTTATAGGACCTGACCTTGTTATCAAGTTAGAATGTTCTAGAAATAAATAACCTCATCTTGGTTCTGAAACTGTGTTAGTAGTTTACATAAGGTAATGAATAACAAGGCTATTGGCATATCAGCAGAATAGATTGGACTTCATTTGGAACACCACTGGAACTCGCTTGAGATACTCGATACTATACTTGGGATATAAATTTTTGGACTATTTGGGATTTAAATCGCAATACTTCAAGGTATCTTTAAATTTTCACTTGTATTTCAGGAAAATAAATTATTTGAATTTTACAAACTTTGCTGGTTTTCGCTATTTTCTGTAATTTAGTTGAAGACTATAGAGTCGTAACAATATATATA
>JAECUM010020939.1:0-13111 GCA_016617855.1 Megalonaias nervosa
TGGCGTGATGAGACAGGAACCATATAGAGTGTTTCATTATTGCAAATGCGTCAATAAGAAGTTCTCCAAAGTACCTTTTTCATTGTCATTAAGTAGCTGCGAAGGGAAATAAATGGTTCCTTTAAACTGTCAAATGTGTGATTGTCAGAAATTGGCTTCAAGAGAATCAAACAATCGAATGAGTTTCATAAAAAACATAAGAGTCATCAATAAGTCTTGATACGTTCATGCTTAGCTGTCATTAATTAGTTGTGAAGAGATATAACGGGTTCCTCGCTATTGACAAATGCACGATTGCCAGGTTTAGGCGTCAAGAGACACGAGGCATAAAATGAATTGCATAAATGCACAAGTGTCAGGAAAACTTGTCAGATATGCATGCCTACTGTCATTGCGAAGATGTGAAGAGAAATAAAGGGTTGATATGTACTGACAAATGTATGATTGAGACAAATTGTTGTCAAGGGACTTGAACATTCCAATGAGTTTCATAAAGGCACGATTGTAAACAAAACCTGCTACAAAGTGCAACAATTTCTGATTTTAATTAGTTGTGAAGAGATGTAAATTCTTCCTACCTACTGAGGAATGCATGATTGTTACATCCTGTGTTCATGACACTTGAACTGTCCAATGACTTTCACAAATGCATAAATCACAGTCAAAGTTCTCAAAAGTGGACGTTTATGTGATATTAAGTAGTTGTGAAGAGATATAAAGGGTTCCTATCTACTGACAAATGAATGATTGCCACAAAATGACGTGATGAGACACGAATGATACAAGGTGTTTAATAAATTCATAAGCGCCAATCAAACCTTCTCAAATGTTCCTTTGACATGTCAATAAATAGTTGTGAAGAGAAATAAAATGTTCCTTTCTACTGACAAATGCATGATTGACAGAAATTGGCTTCATGAGACAGGAACATACGAGATTTTCCACAAATGAAATAGCGTCAACAAGAAGGTCTGAAAGATGCATTTCACACGTCCTTAAGTAGATGTCAAGAGCCATACCATTCTACTGTATACTGACAAATGCATGATGGCAAGAAATTGGTTTCAATAGACACAGTCTCTTAACTGGGTTTCATGAAGTCATCAGTTTCTACAAAACGTTCTGAAAACTGGATGTTTATATGTCATTAAGTAGCTGTGAAGAGAAATAAAAGGGTTCTATATACTGACAAACGCACGCCTGCCAGAAATTTGAGTCACGAGACATGAACCATATAGAATCTTTCATAAATGCAAATGCGTCAATAAGAAGTTCTCAAAAGTACATTTTTCATTGTCATTAAGAAACTGCGAAGAGAAGTAAATGGTTCCTTTAAACTGTCGAATGTATGATTGTCAGAAATTGGCTTGAAGAGAATCAAACAATCGAATGAGTTTCATAAAAGCATAAAAGTTCTCAATACGTCTTAATACGTCATTGCGAAGTTGTGAAGAGAAATAAAGGGTTCCTATATACTGAGAAATGTCTGATTGCCACAAATTGTTGACAACGATTTGAACAGTCCAATGAGTTTCATAAAGGCATAATTGTCAACAAAACCTGCTCAAAAGTGAAACATATTCTGATATTAATAAGTTGTGAAGAGAAATAACTTCTACCTATCAAATGAGAAATGCATGATTGCCACATCCTCTTTTCAGGGGACTTGAACTTTCCAATGACTTTTACAAATGCATAAATGACAGCCAAAGTTCTCAAAAGTGGACGTTAATGTGATATTATATAGTTGGGAAGAGACATAAAGGGTTCCTATCTACTGACAAAAGCACGATTGCCACAAAATGGCATGAAGAGACACGAATAATACAGGGTGTTTAACATATTCATGACGTCAATAAAACCTTCTTAAATTCTCCTTTCACCTGTCAAAAAATCGTTGTCAAGAGAAATAAAATGTTCCTTTCTACTGACAAATGCATGATTGACAGAAATTGGCGTGATGAGACAGGAACCATATAGAGTGTTTCATTATTGCAAATGCGTCAATAAGAAGTTCTCCAAAGTACCTTTTTCATTGTCATTAAGTAGCTGCGAAGGGAAATAAATGGTTCCTTTAAACTGTCAAATGTGTGATTGTCAGAAATTGGCTTCAAGAGAATCAAACAATCGAATGAGTTTTATAAAAAACATAAGAGTCATCAATAAGTCTTGATACGTTCATGCTTAGCTGTCATTAATTAGTTGTGAAGAGATATAATGGGTTCCTCGCTATGGACAAATGCACGATTGCCAGGTTTAGGCGTCAAGAGACACGAGGCATAAAATGAATTGCATAAATGCACAAGTGTCAGGAAAACTTGTCAGATATGCATGTCTACTGTCATTGCGAAGATGTGAAGAGAAATAAAGGGTTGATATGTACTGACAAATGTATGATTGAGACAAATTGTTGTCAAGGGACTTGAACAGTCCAATGAGTTTCATAAAGGCACGATTGTAAACAAAACCTGCTACAAAGTGCAACAATTTCTGATTTTAATTAGTTGTGAAGAGATGTAAATTCTTCCTACCTACTGAGCAATGCATGATTGTTACATCCTGTGTTCATGGGACTTGAACTGTCCAATGACTTTCACAAATGCATAAATCACAGTCAAAGTTCTCAAAAGTGGACGTTTATGTGAGATTAAGTAGTTGTGAAGAGATATAAAGGGTTCCTATCTACTGACAAATGCATGATTGCCACAAAATGGCGTGATGAGACACGAATGATACAAGGTGTTTAATAAATTCATAAGCGCCAATCAAACCTTCTCAAATGTTCCTTTGACATGTCAATAAATAGTTGTGAAGAGAAATAAAATGTTCCTTTCTACTGACAAATGCATGATTGACAGAAATTGGCTTCATGAGACAGGAACATACGAGATTTTCCACAAATGAAATAGCGTCAACAAGAAGGTCTGAAACATGCATTTCACACGTCCTTAAGTAGATGTCAAGAGCCATACCATTCTACTGTATGCTGACAAATGCATGATGGCAAGTAATTGGTTACAATAGACACGGTCTCTAAAATGGGTTTCATAAAGTCATCAGTTTCTAGAAAACGTTCTGAAAACTGGATGTTTATATGTCATTAAGTAGCTGTGAAGAGAAATAAAAAGGTTCTATATACTGACCTACGCACGCCTGCCAGAAATTTGAGTCACGAGACATGCACCATATAGAATGTTTCATAAATGCAAATGCGTCAATAAGAAGTTCTCAAAAGTACATTTTTCATTGTCATTAAGAAACTGCGAAGAGAAGTAAATGGTTCCTTTAAACTGTCGAATGTATGATTGTCAGAAATTGGCTTGAAGAGAATCAAACAATCGAATGAGTTTCATAAAAACATAAGAGTCATCAATAAGTCTTGATACGTTCATGCTTAGCTGTCATTAATTAGTTGTGAAGAGATATAAAGGGTTCCTCGCTATTGACAAATGCACGATTGCCAGGTCTAGGCGTCAAGAGACACGAGGCATAAAATGAATTGCATAAATGCACAAGTGTCAGGAAAACTTGTCAGATATGCATGTCTACTGTCATTGCGAAGATGTGAAGAGAAATAAAGGGTTGATATGTACTGACAAATGTATGATTGAGACAAATTGTTGTCAAGGGACTTGAACATTCCAATGAGTTTCATAAAGGCATGATTGTAAACAAATCCTGCTACAAAGTGCAACAATTTCTGATTTTAATTAGTTGTGAAGAGATGTAAATTCTTCCTACCTACTGAGGAATGCATGATTGTTACATCCTGTGTTCATGGGACTTGAACTGTCCAATGACTTTCACAAATGCATAAATCACAGTCAAAGTTCTCAAACGTGGACGTTTATGTGATATTAAGTAGTTGTGAAGAGATATAAAGGGTTCCTATCTACTGACCAATGCATGATTGCCACAAAATGGCGTGATGAGACACGAATGATACAAGGTGTTTAATAAATTCATAAGCGCCAATCAAACCTTCTCAAATGTTCCTTTGACATGTCAATAAATAGTTGTGAAGAGAAATAAAATGTTCCTTTCTACTGACAAATGCATGATTGACAGAAATTGGCTTCATGAGACAGGAACATACGAGATTTTCCACAAATGAAATAGCGTCAACAAGAAGGTCTGAAAGATGCATTTCACACGTCCTTACGTAGATGTCAAGAGCCATACCATTCTACTGTATACTGACAAATGCATGATGGCAAGAAATTGGTTTCAATAGACACGGTCTCTTAAATGGGTTTCATAAAGTCATCAGTTTCTAGAAAACGTTCTGAAAACTGGATGTTTATATGACATTAAGTAGCTGTGAAGAGAAATAAAAGGGTTCTATATACTGACAAACGCACGCCTGCCAGAAATTTGAGTCACGAGACATGAACCATATAGAATCTTTCATAAATGCAAATGCGTCAATAAGAAGTTCTCAAAAGTACATTTTTCATTGTCATTAAGAAACTGCGAGGAGAAGTAAATGGTTCCTTTAAACTGTCGAATGTATGATTGTCAGAAATTGGCTTGAAGAGAATCAAACAATCGAATGAGTTTCATAAAAGCATAAAAGTTCTCAATACGTCTTAATACGTCATTGCGAAGTTGTGAAGAGAAATAAAGGGTTCCTATATACTGAGAAATGTATGATTGCCACAAATTGTTGACAACGATTTGAACAGTCCAATGAGTTTCATAAAGGCATAATTGTCAACAAAACCTGCTCAAAAGTGAAACATATTCTGATATTAATAAGTTGTGAAGAGAAATAACTTCTACCTATCAAATGAGAAATGCATGATTGCCACATCCTCTTTTCAGGGGACTTGAACTTTCCAATGACTTTTACAAATGCATAAATGACAGCCACAGTTCTCAAAGTGGACGTAAATGTGATATTAAATAGTTGGGAAGAGACATAAAGGGTTCCTATCTACTGACAAATGCACGATTGCCACAAAATGGCATGAAGAGACACGAATAATACAAGGTGTTTAACAAATTCATAACGGCAATAAAATCTTCTCAAATTCTCCTTTCACCTGTCAAAAAATCGTTGTGAAGAGAAATAAAATGTTCCTTTCTACTGACAAATGCATGATTGACAGAAATTGGCGTGATGAGACAGGAACCATATAGAGTGTTTCATTATTGCAAATGCGTCAATAAGAAGTTCTCAAAAGTACCTTTGTCATTGTCATTAAGTAGCTGCGACGGGAAATATATGGTTCCTTTAAACTGTCAAATGTGTGATTGTCATAAATTGGCTTCAAGAGAATCAAACAATCGAATGATTTTCATATAAACATAATAGTCATCAATAAGTCTTGATACGTTCATGCTTAGCTGTCATTAATTAGTTGTGAAGAGATATAAAGGGTTCCTCGCTATTGACAAATGCACGATTGCCAGGTCTAGGCGTCAAGAGACACGAGGCATAAAATGAATTGCATAAATGCACAAGTGTCAGGAAAACTTGTCAGATATGCATGTCTACTGTCATTGCGAAGATGTGAAGAGAAATAAAGGGTTGATATGTACTGACAAATGTATGATTGAGACAAATTGCTGTCAATGGACTTGAACATTCCAATGAGTTTCATAAAGGCACGATTGTAAACAAAACCTGCTACAAAGTGCAACAATTTCTTATTTTAATTAGTTGTGAAGAGATGTAAATTCTTCCTACCTACTGAGCAATGCATGATTGTTACATCCTGTGTTCATGGGACTTGAACTGTCCAATGACTTTCACAAATGCATAAATCACAGTCAAAGTTCTCAAAAGTGGACGTTTATGTGAGATTAAGTAGTTGTGAAGAGATATAAAGGGTTCCTATCTACTGACAAATGCATGATTGCCACAAAATGGCGTGATGAGACACGAATGATACAAGGTGTTTAATAAATTCATAAGCGCCAATCAAACCTTCTCAAATGTTCCTTTGACATGTCAATAAATAGTTGTGAAGAGAAATAAAATGTTCCTTTCTACTGACAAATGCATGATTGACAGAAATTGGCTTCATGAGACAGGAACATACGAGATTTTCCACAAATGAAATAGCGTCAACAAGAAGGTCTGAAAGATGCATTTCACACGTCCTTACGTAGATATCAAGAGCCACACCATTCTACTGTATACTGACAAATGCATGATGGCAAGAAATTGGTTTCAATAGACACGGTCTCTTAACTGGGTTTCATAAAGTCATCAGTTTCTAGAAAACGTTCTGAAAACTGGATGTTTATATGTCATTAAGTAGCTGTGAAGAGAAATAAAAGGGTTCTATATACTGACAAACGCACGCCTGCCAGAAATTTGAGTCACGAGACATGAACCATATAGAATCTTTCATAAATGCAAATGCGTCAATAAGAAGTTCTCAAAAGTACATTTTTCATTGTCATTAAGAAACTGCGAAGAGAAATAAATGGTTCCTTTAAACTGTCGAATGTATGATTGTGAGAAATTATCTTGAAGAGAATCAAACAATCGAAGGAGTTTCATAAAAGCATAAGAGTCCTCAATACGTCTTAATACGTCATTGCGAAGTTGTGAAGAGAAATAAAGGGTTCCTATATACTGAGAAATGTATGATTGCCACAAATTGTTGACAACGATTTGAACAGTCCAATGAGTTTCATAAAGGCATAATTGTCAACAAAACCTGCTCAAAAGTGAGACAAATTCTGATATTAATAAGTTGTGAAGAGAAATAAATTTACCTATCAAATGAGAAATGCATGATTGCCACATCCTCTTTTCAGGGGACTTGAACTTTCCAATGACTTTTACAAATGCATAAATGACAGCCAAAGTTCTCAAAAGTGGACGTTAATGTGATATTAAATAGTTGGGAAGAGACATAAAGGGTTCCTATCTACTGACAAATGCACGATTGCCACAAAATGGCATGAAGAGACACGAATAATACAAGGTGTTTAACAGATTCATAACGTCAATAAAACCTTCTCAAATTCTCCTTTCTCCTGTCAAAAAATCGTTGTGAAGAGAAATAAAATGTTCCTTTCTACTGACAAATGCATGATTGACAGAAATTGGCGTGATGAGACAGGAACCATATAGAGTGTTTCATAATTGCAAATGCGTCAAGAAGAAGCTCTCAAAAGTACCTTTTTAACTGTCATTAATTACCTGCGAAGGGAAATAAATGTTTCTTTAAACTGTCAAATGTATTCTTGTCAGAAATTGGCTTCAAGAGAATCAAACAATCGAATGAGTTTCATAAAAGCATAAGAGTCATCAAAACGTATTGAAACGTTCATGCTTAGCTGTCATTAATTAGTTGTGAAGAGATATAAAGGGTTCCTAGCTATTGACAAATGCAGGATTGCCAGGTCTAGGCGTCAAGAGACACGAGGCATAAAATGAATTGCATAAATGCACAAGTGTCAGGAAAACTTGTCAGATATGCATGTCTACTGTCATTGCGAAGATGTGAAGAGAAATAAAGGGTTGATATATACTGACAAATGTATGATTGAGACAAATTGTTGTCAAGGGACTTGAACAGTCCAATGAGTTTCATAAAGGCATGATTGTAAACAAAACCTGCTACAAAGTGCAACAATTTCTGATTTTAATTAGTTGTGAAGAGGCGTAAATTCTTCCTACCTACTGAGGAATGCATGATTGTTACATCCTGTGTTCATGGGACTTGAACTGTCCAATGACTTTCACAAATGCATAAATCACAGTCAAAGTTCTCAAACGTGGATGTTTATGTGATATTACGTAGTTGTGAAGAGATATAAAGGGTTCCTATCTACTGACAAATGCATGTTTGCCACAAAATGGCGTGATGAGACACGAATGATACAAGGTGTTTAATAAATTCATAAGCGCCAATCAAACCTTCTCAAATGTTCCTTTGACATGTCAATAAATAGATGTGAAGAGAAATAAAATGTTCCTTTCTACTGACAAATGCATGATTGACAGAAATTGGCGTCATGAGACAGGAACATACGAGATTTTCCACAAATGAAATAGCGTCAACAAGAAGGTCTGAAAGATGCATTTCACACGTCCTTACGTAGATGTCAAGAGCCACACCATTCTACTGTATACTGACAAATGCATGATGGCAAGAAATTGGTTTCAATAGACACAGTCTCTTAAATGGGTTTCATAAAGTCATCAGTTTCTAGAAAACGTTCTGAAAACTGGATGTTTATATGTCATTAAGTAGCTGTGAAGAGAAATAAAAGGGTTCTATATACTGACAAACGCACGCCTGCCAGAAATTTGAGTCAAGAGATATGAACCATATAGAATCTTTCATAAATGCAAATGCGTCAATAAGAAGTTCTCAAAAGTACATTTTTCATTGTCATTAAGAAGCAGCGAAGAGAAGTAAATGGTTCCTTTAAACTGTCGAATGTATGATTGTCAGAAATTGGCTTGAAGAGAATCAAACAATCGAATGAGTTTCATAAAAACATAAGAGTCATCAATAAGTCTTGATACGTTCATGCGTAGCTGTCATTAATTAGTTGTGAAGAGATATAAAGGGTTCCTCGCTATTGACAAATGCACGATTGCCAGGTCTAGGCGTCAAGAGACACGAGGCATAAAATGAATTGCATAAATGCACAAGTGTCAGGAAAACTTGTCAGATATGCATGTCTACTGTCATTGCAAAGATGTGAAGATAAATAAAGGGTTGATATGTACTGACAAATGTATGATTGAGACAAATTGTTGTCAAGGGACTTGAACAGTCCAATGAGTTTCATAAAGGCATGATTGTAAACAAAACCTGCTACAAAGTGCAACAATTTCTGATTTTAATTAGTTGTGAAGAGATGTAAATTCTTCCTACCTACTGAGGAATGCATGATTGTTACATCCTGTGTTCATGGGACTTGAACTGTCCAATGACTTTCACAAATGCATAAATCACAGTCAAAGTTCTCAAAAGTGGACGTTTATGTGAGATTAAGTAGTTGTGAAGAGATATAAAGGGTTCCTATCTACTGACAAATGCATGATTGCCACAAAATGGCGTGATGAGACACGAATGATACAAGGTGTTTAATAAATTCATAAGCGCCAATCAAACCTTCTCAAATGTTCCTTTGACATGTCAATAAATAGTTGTGAAGAGAAATAAAATGTTCCTTTCTACTGACAAATGCATGATTGACAGAAATTGGCGTCATGAGACAGGAACATACGAGATTTTCCACAAATGAAATAGCGTCAACAAGAAGGTCTGAAAGATGCATTTCACACGTCCTTACGTAGATGTCAAGAGCCACACCATTCTACTGTATACTGACAAATGCATGATGGCAAGATTTTGGTTTCAATAGACACGGTCTTTTAAATGGGTTTCATAAAGTCATCAGTTTCTAGAAAACGTTATGAAAACTGTATGTTTATATGTCATTAAGTAGCTGTAAAGAGAAATAAAAGGGTTCTATATACTGGCAAAAGCACGCCTGCCAGAAATTTGAGTCACGAGACATGAACCATATAGAATTTTTCATAAATGCAAATGCGTCAATAAGAAGTTCTCAAAAGTACATTTTTCATTGTCATTAAGAAACTGCGAAGATAAGTAAATGGTTCCTTTAAACTGTCGAATGTATGATTGTCAGAAATTGGCTTGAAGAGAATCAAACAATCGAATGAGTTTCATAAAAGCATAAGAGTCCTCAATACGTCTTAATACGTCATTGCGAAGTTGTGAAGAGAAATAAAGGGTTCCTATATACTGAGAAATGTCTGATTGCCACAAATTGTTGACAACGATTTGAACAGTCCAATGAGTTTCATAAAGGCATAATTGTCAACAAAACCTGCTCAAAAGTGAAACATATTCTGATGTTAATAAGTTGTGAAGAGAAATAAATTCTACCTATCAAATGAGAAATGCATGATTGCCACATCCTCTTTTCAAGGAACTTGAACTTTCCAATGACTTTTACAAATGCATAAATGACAGCCAAAGTTCTCAAAAGTGGACGTTAATGTGATATTATATAGTTGGGAAGAGACATAAAGGGTTCCTATCTACTTACAAAAGCACGATTGCCACAAAATGGCATGAAGAGACACGAATAATACAGGGTGTTTAACATATTCATGACGTCAATAAAACCTTCTCAAATTCTCCTTTCACCTGTCAAAAAATCGTTGTGAAGAGAAATAAAATGTTCCTTTCTACTGACAAATGCATGATTGACAGAAAATGGCGTGATGAGACAGGAACCATATAGAGTGTTTCATTATTGCAAATGCGTCAATAAGAAGTTCTCCAAAGTACCTTTTTCATTGTCATTAAGTAGCTGCGAAGGGAAATAAATGGTTCCTTTAAACTGTCAAATGTGTGATTGTCAGAAATTGGCTTCAAGAGAATCAAACAATCGAATGAGTTTCATAAAAAACATAAGAGTCATCAATAAGTCTTGATACGTTCATGCTTAGCTGTCATTAATTAGTTGTGAAGAGATATAACGGGTTCCTCGCTATTGACAAATGCACGATTGCCAGGTTTAGGCGTCAAGAGACACGAGGCATAAAATGAATTGCATAAATGCACAAGTGTCAGGAAAACTTGTCAGATATGCATGCCTACTGTCATTGCGAAGATGTGAAGAGAAATAAAGGGTTGATATGTACTGACAAATGTATGATTGAGACAAATTGTTGTCAAGGGACTTGAACATTCCAATGAGTTTCATAAAGGCACGATTGTAAACAAAACCTGCTACAAAGTGCAACAATTTCTGATTTTAATTAGTTGTGAAGAGATGTAAATTCTTCCTACCTACTGAGGAATGCATGATTGTTACATCCTGTGTTCATGACACTTGAACTGTCCAATGACTTTCACAAATGCATAAATCACAGTCAAAGTTCTCAAAAGTGGACGTTTATGTGATATTAAGTAGTTGTGAAGAGATATAAAGGGTTCCTATCTACTGACAAATGAATGATTGCCACAAAATGACGTGATGAGACACGAATGATACAAGGTGTTTAATAAATTCATAAGCGCCAATCAAACCTTCTCAAATGTTCCTTTGACATGTCAATAAATAGTTGTGAAGAGAAATAAAATGTTCCTTTCTACTGACAAATGCATGATTGACAGAAATTGGCTTCATGAGACAGGAACATACGAGATTTTCCACAAATGAAATAGCGTCAACAAGAAGGTCTGAAAGATGCATTTCACACGTCCTTAAGTAGATGTCAAGAGCCATACCATTCTACTGTATACTGACAAATGCATGATGGCAAGAAATTGGTTTCAATAGACACAGTCTCTTAACTGGGTTTCATGAAGTCATCAGTTTCTACAAAACGTTCTGAAAACTGGATGTTTATATGTCATTAAGTAGCTGTGAAGAGAAATAAAAGGGTTCTATATACTGACAAACGCACGCCTGCCAGAAATTTGAGTCACGAGACATGAACCATATAGAATCTTTCATAAATGCAAATGCGTCAATAAGAAGTTCTCAAAAGTACATTTTTCATTGTCATTAAGAAACTGCGAAGAGAAGTAAATGGTTCCTTTAAACTGTCGAATGTATGATTGTCAGAAATTGGCTTGAAGAGAATCAAACAATCGAATGAGTTTCATAAAAGCATAAAAGTTCTCAATACGTCTTAATACGTCATTGCGAAGTTGTGAAGAGAAATAAAGGGTTCCTATATACTGAGAAATGTATGATTGCCACAAATTGTTGACAACGATTTGAACAGTCCAATGAGTTTCATAAAGGCATAATTGTCAACAAAACCTGCTCAAAAGTGAAACATATTCTGATATTAATAAGTTGTGAAGAGAAATAACTTCTACCTATCAAATGAGAAATGCATGATTGCCACATCCTCTTTTCAGGGGACTTGAACTTTCCAATGACTTTTACAAATGCATAAATGACAGCCAAAGTTCTCAAAAGTGGACGTTAATGTGATATTATATAGTTGAGAAGAGACATAAAGGGTTCCTATCTACTGACAAATGCACGATTGCCACAAAATGGCATGAAGAGACACGAATAATACAGGGTGTTTAACATATTCATGACGTCAATAAAACCTTCTCAAATTCTCCTTTCACCTGTCAAAAAATCGTTGTGAAGAGAAATAAAATGTTCCTTTCTACTGACAAATGCATGATTGACAGAAATTGGCGTCATGAGACAGGAACCATGTAGAGTGTTTCATTATTGCAAATGCGTCAATAAGAAGTTCTCAAAAGTACCTTTTTTATTGTCATTAAGTAGCTTCGAAGGTAAATAAATGGTTCCTTTAAACTGTCAAATGTGTGATCGTCAGAAACTGGCTTCAAGAGAATCAAACAATCGAATGAGTTTCATAAAAAACATAAGAGTCATCAATAAGTCTTGATACGTTCATGCGTAGCTGTCATTAATTAGTTGTGAAGATATATAAAGGGTACCTCGCTATTGACAAATGCACGATTGCCAGATCTTGGCCACAAGAGCCACGAGGCATCGAATGAGTTGCATAAATACACAAGTGTCAGGAATACTTTTCAAATATGCATGTCTACTGTCATTGCGAGGATGTGAAGAGAAATAAAGGGTTCCTATATACTGACAGATTTATGATTGCGACAAATTGTTGTGAAGGGCTTTGAACAGTCCACTGAGTATTATAAAGACATAAGTGTCAACAAAACCTGCTCAAAAGTGCAACATTTTCTGATTTTAATTAGTTTTGAAGAGAAGTAAATTCTTCTTATCTACTGAGAAATGCATGATTGTTACATCCTGTGTTCATGGGACTTGAACTGTTCAATGACTTTCACAAATGCATAAATGACAGCCAAAGTTCTCAAAAGTGGACGTTTATGTGAGATTAAGTAGTTGTGAAGAGATATAAAGGGTTCCTATCTACTGCCAAATGCACGATTGCCACAAAATGGCTTGAAGAGACACGAATGATACAAGGTGTTTAACAAATTCATAAGCGTCAATAAAACCTTCTCAAACTCTCCTTTCACATGTCAATAAATAGTTGTGAAGAGAAATAAAATGTTTCTTTCTACTGACAAATGTATCCTTGACAGAATTTGGCATCATGTGACAGGAACAT
>JAECUM010020940.1:0-43175 GCA_016617855.1 Megalonaias nervosa
AGTCATGGGATGGGGTGCGGTGAATCCCTGTCTTAATATCCTTGAGGCGTGAAATCACCATTACATTATCATCTTATAATCATACCACGTGCACTTTATTGCAGTCTCGGATAATAGAAGAATAGGACACCTTCTTTGGATTTTACTTTGTGATCACTTTGTTGTTAAAAAGAACCAACTTTGTTTTCTGTTTTTTTTAAATTTCTGATACACATGTATATTGTTTGACTTGCGGCCATTGCTACCACTTAACTATATTCGTATTCTAGGACTAAGTTTCACGAGTCTTATTGAAGGACTATTCAAACTGTCATGCTTTAGGGGCTGATTTCATGGGCACTCATGTTTTCTCTCCCATCCCACTCAGTATAGCATGGACGTCCCCCATATATATATATATATATATATATATATATATAATTTAATGCAAAACATATTCTCATACAGGTTAGAGAATTTTAATTCGTACTCTACGGAGTTTAGAACCCAGGTCCGCGAGTAAACGGCACCCATCGCCTTGCCTGCACACACCAGCCCATATCCCATCACGACTAAGCACGCATCACCTAAAAATGATGGCACTGAATCGGTGTTATATGAACTCGTGTAGAGTACGAATTAAAATTCTCTAACCTGTATGATAATATTATTTGTATTAAATTACTAATTCTGCCTACTATTATCAAGCATTCTTCTATAGAATCCAGGAATAGCACTTTCTGTTCTGTTTGGCATATATTTATAATTCCTAGTAATAAAAAATCCTATATACCTTGATTTCTTTCATAAGAATCTGGAACGATTGTGTATATATATGAGAATTAATTACTAGGTCGTCATGCGAGTGTGTCTGCTACACACGAGTATATATATATATATATATATATATATATATATATATATATATATATATATATATATATATATATATATATATATGTATGTGATGAAAGGGAGGAATCGAGCAATTTTCGCCAATGCCATTATATCGCAGAAAACAGAGTCGGATAATTTAAATGAAATTATTTTTTATAAATAAAATATAATGTTTGGGTAAAACGAGATCAATGGACAAAATTAGTATTTTTGTTTATAGCTTCAAATGCGGTTATTATTTAATCTGAATTATTCTTGTAAGGTTTTCTAGTCGTTCAAAGTTTTGAATTATATATTTCGACCAGCAACACTGCGCCAAGTCCAGTTTCGCAAGCATCAGTACATAGAACGAATTCCTTGGTCAAGTCCGGTAAAGGGACGACGGCGTCGGATGTCAGTCAATCCTTAACGTTTTTAAAGGCATGCTTACATATATCAGCACAGATAACCTCATTCGGGATCATCTTCTTCTTCAGGTTGGACAATGGTCCAGCAATCGCGATGAAATTTGACCCATACTTCCAGTAGTCACCGGCTAATCCTAAAAACGACCGTACGTCGCTCTTAGTAGTGGGACTTGCGGCGTTTAGAAATTGTTCCACTTTAGACACCTTGTGTGACAGTACCCAAGCTCCATGTATGTCCCAAATAGTCAACGTGAGGAATCATAAGTGGTACTTTGATGGATGAGACTTTAATTCCGATTGACGTAATCGCTCTAGAACATCTACTAATAAAGACAGATGATCGCTACTCCTTTCCGTAGCCAGTAGACAATCGCCTATACAATTGAACACGCCCCTATCGCGCAAGGGTGTAAAGAACTTCCTCGTCATTCTTAAGATGATTTTCACTTCAAAACGGCATGAATAACCAATCTGGGTTGCAAAAAGCGAGTTTTGGTCAATCGTCCTCCCTCATATGGATCTGCCAATAGCCTTAAGTCAAATCCATCTTGGGAAATATTTTGCGTTAGAGATGGTGGCAATATTGTGCTCATAGTCCGGTAACATTTCAACCTGGATCTCCGTCACCTTGTTTTACTTACGTTAGTCCTCGCAAAACCGATAATTGCCATCTTTCTTCTGCACCACCAAAACTATTGATTTATATGGAGAGTCGATTATTTCCAATGCACCATTTCTTGAGCTCCCTTTCTAACCACTACTGATTTCGCGTGGTGTAAAGTGTATGGTTTGCGATGGATCGGCAAGTCGTCAACAAGCTTCAAGCTTTATTCTACAAATGATGTTCTCCCTGCTAGCAGCGTCTCGAACGCGACCGGTTCCTCTGTAGTCAGCGATGGGTCGCACTTTACGTTCGATGGTGTCTCCTCCTTTCGTAGGCTGACAGTACTGAACCGTGTTCGCACGTCCCGTGACGCTTTGGAATTCCCCAGTGACGATTTTTGCAACCACGAAATGGGCGGTTGACTCCCGTTCCTGGTACCGCTTCAAGAGATTGGCGTGGTACAGCGTCTCCTCGCTGTGGATTCGTATACGGTAGGTCTGACCCCTACCTTCTCCTTGACGACGTACGGTCCTCTCTACGAGACTTGTACTTTGTTGCAACAAGACCTTGTCTCCCACCTGGTATTGGCGTGATTTAGCTCTCTTGTCGCAGTACTTACCTTGACTAATTCCTCCAGATTTTTACGTACGTCGGTGACGTACTGGTAGGTAGTGCTTACCGCTTCATCAGCGTGGTCGTAGGTTCACAACTGTTTCAGAACGGCAATGGGACCTCGTTCAGCTCCCCCACATAGTAGCTCGAATGGAGAAAATCCCAAAATAGCTTGAATGGAATATAGCGATCTCAATCCTTCGGATGGCCTTCACGCAACTCCTTTCAGGATCCCGTTGAAGCGCTCGGATAATCCGTTGCACTGGGAATGATACGGCGTCATCGTACGATGTTTAATCGACATCAACCGATTCACCTCTTCCATCACTTTACTCTTAAACTGAGTGCCTTGATCGTCAGAATTGTCTCAGGTACACAAACTCGTGACCAAATTCCAAGTTGAGCCTCTACTACGGTTTCTGACTCGATATTACACAGCGTGACAACTTCCGGGTAGCGTGTAACATAATTGATGACGGTCAAAATATACCGATTCCCGTGTGCAGACTTGGGTTTTATCGGTCTGATTAAGTCCAAAGCGACACGTCGGAACGGTTTGTAGGTGAGCGGAGTACTTCCCATAGGAACTTGTCGGTGATCAGTCTTCGGCACCATCCTCTCACTATTGTCTCACAAAAGACAAGACAGCTTAACGTCTCCCTGATCCCCTCCCAGTATATCCCTTTGACAAGATGGTCACGGGTCGTGGCAATTCTGATATATCCCCAAATAGTCTGTCATGCTCGGGCTTCAACACTTCGACTAGATTCGCCTTAGACACGACCACCTGTTTTAACTGCTCGTGACGCTTCTTCTCATTTCGGTGCAAGATTCCTTTCTTGTTGACGAACTACAGGTTGCCATCCGATGTTCTCTTCTCCGTTTTCACCTCGGCGTTCCGCAACTGCACAAGTGTTGTCTTCCTCCCGCAGCTTTCTCAGCTCGGTTGTCAACAAGTTACTAGCTTCTATCGGCGTTGACTTTGCCCGTCGACCAAAGTACCTTGTGTCAAGACATTCACTAGGCACTGGTGAGCAGGCCTTTGCTCTAGCCTGTAGTACACATTGCGACAACTCAAGATGACGTCGTGTGACAATCCTGCCAAACACGCGGCTTCTACTTTCTCTTTAACGTACCGCTAGTAAAGGTCAATGATGGCGAATGGTAACGTGTCGCGGGTGTTGTTGGGGTACTGTACTTCTATAACCTCCCCTGTGTACTCTTCCGGTTTCACGTACCCCTTGTTGACCTATCCGTGGTTTGAGTCCGGCCGGGTCTGTGGGATGGGTCATTCCTCATAGGGTGACACACGACCTTTCCTTACAAATAACGATTACTCTCGACTGACATTCACTCAAGCATGCGGTGAGACTCAGCGGGATGGGGTATATGTATAGTGTCGGAGGTCCCCAATAAGTGTTCGCTTTGCTCATATCCCTCGGCCATGCTTCCTATCTACTCTTGAGTTCAGTGCTCCCTCTCTGCCAGTTATACTGCAAATTCTCGTCGGTACGAGCTCAAGACGTGTTCCATGAGAATCACTTTACGCAAGCCGTCGTAGGTTCGTTCGACCTCGGATATCTCATTCACGTTTCTAACAAACGCGAACTATTGTGTGAAACTGTGAATGAGTTTGTGTAGGCTCGTCTTGGACTAACGGCGAAAACTTTCTGATACATTTCGGCGGTGTGCTGTAATGGCAAAGAGGTGCCTCTTCAGAGCCCCTTAGTCTTCTGCCTGATTCGTTTCTGAATGCTGGAAGACTTCCCTAGCAGCGCCTTGTAGACATGCAGAGACATTTATCTCTCTTTGCTTTGCGGGAATTTGGTGCGGGACCGAGAATTTCTCAAACTGAATGAGAAAATCGTCGATTGACGCCTTTCGCTCATTAAATCGCGGTATGTTAATTTAAACGATATGGCGGTCAGCTTTCTCAGTGTCGTTTCCATCAGAGTTCCAATTTGCATCCTCTCTCTCCGCTGACCTTTCCGCTATCCGCTACTTCTCCATCTCAAGAGCGTGATAAAGGTGTATTTCATTCTTTTTGGAAGTAGCTTCTATCCTGCTCAGCTCTGCCATTTCCTTCTCATGCATCGCTTGTCTTTGCTTTTCCCTTTCTGCTACGCCTGCGGGCCTTTGCGCTTCCTTTTCTGCTTCCATTTCCGCTTTCCATTCTTTGATTCAGGTTTCCACAAACTCCATTAGTCGACCTCCTCGTAGCAAAAACCTCATGGCCTATGGTATGATATCTCTAATCATCTGTCGTTCAGTCAAATTTCTCATGTACACAGTAGTACTATCTTATAACTCACTATCGTAATCTACCTGGAAAGAGGGTTCAACCTTGATACTACGTGTCCATTACTTACCAACACTAATCTAGACCTAGCAGACAATATATGTGCAATGTATCAATTTATACTGACAAAGTATGAATGGAACCTCAACTCATTACTGAATTATCTATACATCCAACGTAATGCTTTTGCGTACGTGTTACTTGCCTCCGTTTTTTTAAAAAAGAGTCGACTAGAATGAGCTATAAATCCCCACCAAAGACAAAAGAATTCACCAGTTTTATATATGCTGTACTTGCAAGAGAGATACTAACCCAATGTTTGTTTCAATAATACTAGTAAGGTGGTATGCATGCACAAGTGATTGTACAAAATACAAAGAACAGATTGAGTCTATCACTTGCAAAGATCATCATCCATTCATCTGACTGACAATATTCTCATACAGAACTTAGTCTGACTTTAGCTATATAGTATTTTGATAATAATAATAATACTACTACTAATAATAATAATCATAATAATAATAATAATAATAAGTAGTAGTAGTAGTAGTAGTAGTAGTAGTAGTAGCAGTAGTAGTATTTTAACAATAAAACTTGTTACTATATAATTCCTTGCTCTTAAAGAAAACGTATGGTTACTTCAAATTCTGGACAAGGCCGCCACTTATGCAACGATCTCGATGCGGTATTATAAATAAATTTCGAACCCCCAGTCAGCAAAGCTGACACCTTAAATACATATAACAACTGGAGATTTAATAGATTAAAATTTTATAAAAAGAATGCAAAAAATAAAATTAATATATTTAACATAAGGGCTTAAATGTCTGCTCAATACAATACACATAGTAATTGACCTAGTTAGTCTAATTCCCCTTGAACAAATTAATTCATCATTCGGAATTTTCCGATCTACACTTGAGAGAGTCATTGCTCTTTGTGCCGTCCCTTCTACTCATCTGCTTCAGTCTTTCCCTCCTTCCTTCTTTATTTTACTTATGGTCTTCTTGTACATGTGCTTTGAAATACATGCCTATATTGTTTAATCAGGTTTAGATACTAGAGAAAAGTAGTAAACAAAATACAACGTAGTCAAGTCTTTCTGGGAATTCGTCAAGTCAGTGTCAAGTTATGGTCTCGGTCTGTGTATTTCAACAGCCGATGATACACTCAAGTGACATTATTATTGCCTTGGGTGCTTTCGGGATGACCATGTAATATCACTGAAACCTGGACAGTGTCCGGTTTACAAATATTATTTAATTTCACTCTTGGTTGTCCAGATTGTCAACCATTCGAAATACTGCAAACATAATCTGGTGCGCTGACACTTTACTGGGTAGTTACTTGCTGTGCGAATTAACCTCGGACACCTCTTTGGCACGAGTCTGTGATTAGCACTGTACCATCGGCGAAACTATCATCGTACCAAATTACATCGTTGGCGTTGCAGTTACAGTTTAACATAACTTCACGTTGGCCCTGCAAATAACCTTACGAACGTCTCTGTAAAATAAAATACGAATAAGCTGGGCTCGAAGCTGCGAGAATCCAATGTTGAAAGTTGAGTTTGAAGCTAATATAGCAGGTCTGGCAGGCATACCTGCTGGTCGTGGGTGTAATCAAGCAGCCTGCATAAGTCAATGGTCGGCATATGCATTATGATCTGCATGTTCATTCAAGGCTATGTAAAACATCACAGACGGGCCAGCAGAACTCCAGTAATCATCACTGTAATAGAAGGGTGCTATATTAGTTGTCACAAGGTCGACTTTGTCCAAACATGCTTCGATTTCTTTTCAGTCGATGAGATAAGACGTGTTGTTGAGTATCGACATTATGCCTTCGTTGACAAATCCGACGTTATCGTCAGAGCCGTATGCGTGATTGTTCTCTGGTGCAAGCTTTCCTTCAACTTCTAAGAATGCCTGACACGGAAAAAATTGCAAAGATGTGTTATGAACCTGAAATTATATTGGAACTATATAGCTAAAAATATGTATGTATGTATGTATGTATGTATGTACATACGTACGTACGTGTGTGTGTATGTATGTATGTATGCATGCATGTCTGTCTGTATGTATGTATGTATGTATGTACGGATGCATGTATGTATGTATGTATGTATGTATGTATGTACGGATGCATGTATGTATGTATGTATGTATGTATGTATGTATGTATGTATATATATATATGTATGTATGTCTTTAAGAGCGATAAAGAGATAGTTTCAATGATCATTGGCAAGTTAATTGCCAAATGTGGATTTCATCTTACTTTTCTTATCTTTTATACAGTTTGCTTAATAATCTTTTATACAGTTTGCTTAATAATCTGATTCAATACCATGTTTTCCCTGACAGTTTGATTCATTTTGCTTGAGTGAAATTTTAGTTGGGCTATTTCTTGTACATCATGATGGTATCTATTGATGTATTTCGTCTTTCTTTTATCTGGTATATACAAAACTTAGTGTGCATACATTCCTCATAATCCATTCTTGTTTATAATTAATTGGTTCGTTGATGAGCAATCAGATAAAATAAAACCGGCGTTTATGCATCTAATTATTTATTGTTGGCTAGTTTGTTTGCTACTACTCTTCCCTGGTTTTCATTACTTCTGTCCAGACAGATAATAGTTATTTTGAACATATTTGTAAGTATTTTAAAAGTTGTTTTTATTTCAGCCTTGACCATCCTTGCTGCACTAATCGTACCAGAACTTCTTCGTCTGAGAAGTCCAGGTAAGATTCCTATCAGGAAAGGTAACATTTTATTATATCCAACACTAACATAATTATTTTCCTACGTACATTAGTAAATAAACTCTATTAATAACTTTGGAATCCAACAAAATTATTTTTTTATATAATAGATACACGTGTGTGACAGAAAAATATTCATCAAAATGGAAAGAGGTATCCCTGGATTCTACACGAGGATGAGTGATAAAATGGACTTACATTATATTCTGATAAAGAATAGTATTAATACAGGTTAAATAATTTTTAAGTCGTAAATTGATGAATTAGAATCCTGGTCTTGATGCACATTGCATTGCCCACATGCACCAATCCCCATACATTTAGACTAAGCGCAAGTCATACAAAAATGGACGGAACCAAACTGCAGATATAGGTATTCGTGTGGGGGAGTCACACTTCATAGATTTAGATAAAATCTGATAACTGTGGAGATATAGGTATTCGTGTGGGGGAGACACACTTCATATATTTAGATAAAATCTGATAACTGGGTCTCCACGCGTGGGAGGGGGCTATCTGATATATACGAATGGTTGTGATTTTCTCCATTCTAAATGGTAAATATAAAACTAAACAAATACTACACAATGATTACTAAATTACAAACGTTGGACTTTCTAATTTCATGACCAAAGCATGTTCTGCAAATATTTAAATCCCACACATTACAGTCCGCTTGGTGAGAATGAATATACAATATTAGCAATGTTGTTGCAAATGTCAAGCGTGTCCTCTCTTGGATCTACCTTTAAAACATGAAACACGTGTACAGAGTTTATCTGAGCACTACATCTGCTTATTCTTTGAGGATGTTCCTCACATATAACTCTAATTTGGAAGCGTAAAAGCAAGAATACACAGACTCAATTAAAACTGGTCTTTTTTTACAAACATATTTCTTTAACTTTCTTTTTCTTTGTTCACGGTTTTATGTTTGGTTTCTTGTTGATCATTTCATAAAGGATCTTTATTGCTATGCCAGTTTTATCACATTACACATGCTAATTGATATAAGATACAACTTAATTGACCAGAATTACACTTTACAGAAATATACTGTAGAGTCTTCTGTGGTATGCTATGTGTTGTAGGAGAAGGGCATACTAAGTTATAAGTACTTTTGGCCAATCCCGTTGCTCTCTACAAAGAAAGTAATGACATATGTTTAAAATAAACTAAACTATCTTGGTGTAAAATCCAGTTTTTAACTGGCCTATCGTGTTACGTACCCATATGTTCCTTGCATTCATTAATTTCATAGCAAATTTTTCTTCCATGTCCATACTTTCCTGTTTCCTTAGTTTGTGGTTTGTGAATTTGTTGTCAATATCCCAGTGCCAGTTTTAAGAGTCTGTTTAGCTTGATATGTAAAGAGAGCTGGTAGGACCTTCACCGTTGCTAATTCTTGTTTCTACTGTGGATCCCAACACGCTGACTTATGTTACCACGCTTACAGTAACACATACATTATGTCGCGTTTGCTAAGCCCCAGATATAAATTTACTGTCTTGGGAATATTACCGCGGCCATGTGTTCGAAGTCTAAACATTTCCGCGGGCTAGTATTAATCTCTTACGCAAGGTTACTGTGACCAGCCAGGACCCGGAATCTTGAATCGGCACAGGCGATGGATCGTGCCAACTGGAAAAAGGCTTGAAGTATCACACCTACATGTTAAAGGTTTGTTCGGGAGATCAAAAGAAAGCCCGTGGGGTGAGCGAGGCGTGTTCTTATCCGTCCCTACGTTGACAGACAGCGAGAGGGACATTGTCCGCTAAGTGTGATTGGATCGGTTCACAGCAAGATCCAATCGGAATTGAGATAGAGGGTGTGATTACAGTTTAGATCCGAATTATAACTTTCAGAACCATAAGAAAATTTAGTTACGCCACGACAGATTGCTGAGAAATAGGGTTGCTCCGAGAAAGCCACTCTTAATTTGGCGATGAAACGTAGCGGTAGATCCTAAGGAAAGACAAAGCTTCGAAAAGGTAAGTTATTTTCTCGATTTTTGCAGAATATTACGGCATCATAATTGTAATTATTTGAAGTATGTATACTTAATTACTGAGATCGTTTAGTATGTAGAATTATCTTTGTAGTGTTTGATTTACATGCGTATTTGAGAAATGGGATGATTGAGTATTACTTGGATAATTATGTACATTGTTAGCTTGTGGTCAGAATTAATTTTGTAATTTGCTATTAGGTTACTTCGTAGTAAACTAGTACATTTATTAATGTGTTAAGTTAGAATTAACGCATGCTTGAATTGTGAGTTTGGAAACTGGCTGAAGTATGTATGATTAGTTACTAGGGACGTATGCGTATATCAGAGCATGGCTATTTGAATATTTGTATACTTTGTATGAGTGTAAGGTAAGGGAATGCGTCTGATTATTTTGATATTGTTTAGTATAACGGGATTAGGAATATGTACTGATGTGACGCAATTTTTTGATGTATGTATGAGAAGTAATTGATACCGTGCTTTTTATTATGACGTTGTTTTACCATACTAGAACGTATAAGTAACTCGATGTGAATGAATAAGTGACCGAAGAAATTTAATAACCGTTAGCTGATGATAAGCTGTGTCCAGTGTAAGATGAGAGGGCTAAGGATAAATACTGTACCTTCCTTGTGTTTTTACAGGAATCGTTTTAGGGGACAGAGAACTTTCGGTTCAATTGAGTTCCTAGTCTCCAAGAGGTGAAGAAGGAATTGAGACTAGCCGAACAGTCGAAGTCGACAGAAGTGTAGTCGGTGGAGAGAAGCTGGATAGAAGGTGGTGGAAGAGGAAAAGGAGTCTGGAGGAGAAAGTGGAGAACGAGGAGAAGGAGTATAGATAAGTCGAGGAGGAGGAGAAGGAATTTGGAGAAAGTCGGGAAGGAAGAGGAGAAGAAATTGGGAAGAAATAGAGAGAGAAGAATACCACAGATAAGTAGAATACAAGGACAGGTGGAAATCGATCTCACACTGCTAATCAAGTGATGCAATAGGCTATTGAAGGAAGGAGCGTAATTGAAAATTAGAGTCATTTGATTATTGAATTGTTATTAAATTATTATTCATTGATTTTCAACCTTTTTGTGTACTTAACCATTTAACCGTAGCCATTACTGACTTGGGGCTTGTAGCTGTACATCCATCTTTAACTAATTTAACTTCCAACCAAAATCGAGCCTGGGTGGGACTTCTACAATAGTCTAAATAAAATATTGGGAGCACCCCACCCCACCAACCATATACAAATTTTTCACACATTCGTAATTCAGAAATACCAACTACATATTAACTTATCTTAACTTAGACTTAAGATCATCCCTTGTATAATATTGTTGGAAGTTTCTATATTGTATATCTAAGGAAAGAAACAAAACGTGGCTTATTTAGCATGAGTCGCAACTAGAGATGGAAACATAACATTTTTGTTTGTTTCTTTTGGATGTAAACGCTTTTTACGAAAATAAGAACGTCAACATCCTGAATATAAGATTTCTGTGTATTTTACGTAGCATAGTTAACATCGCAGACTCGTTCACATGTCAGATGCCAAAAACAGCATTCTGATGTAAATAATATAAATATGAATACAGTTAACGTAGACAGAACATTAAATATAACATCAGACCAATGTGACCCCTATCATTTTCAACATTTGTCATCAAAAATTGACCACCACCCACCATTTCCTTTTGAAGAAATTTAGCTCACTGATATATGGATATATAACATTATTTATTGTTTTCTTCTTAATTTCATCTTGTCTCCAAAAAATTCTCTCTCTACTATTTTTTTCCATTCATTCGTATTATTACTACTTCACATAACTTGAGAAAAACTTCCTCATCCACCATTTTCAAAAACTATGATTACTACATTTAACTTTTTTAGAAAAAAAGCGGGCTCACCATTCTAACCAAACCATTTTAAATCCTAGAATAAGGTGCAACTTGCGGATACCAGTCATGATCCTACTGATACAATACATTAAATTGACTCAGTAAAACAGGACTTTGTATTGAAATGGCAAAATAAATAACAATTATCCGTTGATAAAGGTCAAATTAGTAGTGCAGGGAAAGAATGAAAACAAGTCCCATGATATCTACGAACAGTTAAAACCAGTCAAATGTGAAATTTACAGTAAAATAGGTTTGAGAGTTAGGAGCCAAAAATGCATTATTGTTCTTAGTGATGATATAAAGAAGCACGCAATGATACATTTTGAGAAAACCATACAAGCGTGTGGTTTCTGATCATAATGTTTAGTAAGGTGGTAGCACTTGATTAAACTTCCAGAGCCTTCTCGATTTTGCATTTAATTTTTCGATATCGCTCACTATAGGTCTGTACCCGACTAAGATCATTAGCATTCTTGGCTTAGCACGCGATGTAAATTCGACTTTAAAGATTCGACGTATTGAATTCTAGTATGAGATTAATAAATCAACAGTGTAGTTCTTATCTGCAATGCCAGCTGTAGTAGAATGAAACGTATATTTAAGTAAAGTAAGATCATTTTCTTAACAGATTTGTATAAATATAATTAGTCACTTAACTCTTTATCAAAAACAAACTAATGGAGTTCCGATTAAATAGCAATCAACGTATCATATTAATGACCACGAACTCAGTTATATGCACCAGCTGATAAAGGAATGGCAAATGAATCTAGAAAGACACATATGATCTACGCAAGACATTACTATTCGCCATTATGTATTTTTTTTATACTTTCACTTTAAAATTTGATATTATTGATTGAGTGATAATAGTGAATAGGGCACGATCAAAGCTTGAGCTGTCATTATTACCAGTGTAATCGAGCCTGCATTTGTGTTGAATTACAATGCACGAGGTTAAGATTCACGAGATAGCACGTCTCGATGTAATGGGGAACAACGAATACCCTCTGCCATAAATTTTGCTTTTAATTTTGTAAAGGTTTATTCGATCATATACATATTATTAACACAAGATCACATTTTCTCACATTTGCGATAGAGAAATCTGTTTGTCTAACCTTACTTTTCAAATCTCAGTCTGGTTAGCTCAGACCTGTTGACTCAGTTATGGTGTCCGTGCGCTAGGAACTAATTAAAAATAGAAACCATTGATGTCTTCTGCTGTGCTTGACGGAGTTGTTATGAAAGCCAACAACAACAACAACAGATGTATGACAAAAATAAATTCACCCACGTAAGGTCTCTCCAACTTTGATAATACCATATAAAACAGTTTGACACACACACACACACACACACACACACACACACACACACACACACACACACAAGTCGAGCTATTTGGTAGAGCTCCAGAAACACAGGTAATACAGATCATTTGCCATACAAAACCAAATTCTCTCAAGTGCTACTATAAAGCCGGCAAAAATCAGGAATGCGTTACATCGAACTGGTTTCTTCTTTGTCGAACACCAACAATCCGCCTAAGTTGAATCATGTATAATAATGCTAATATAGGAAATGAAAACCCCGCGCTTACCAACCAGAGTGGTTCATTCCTCAGACCACATGCTATTCCACAAAAATGATTTCGATGTAGCGCATCACCGCACTAATGATGGCATCACTTGCTATGTATCCAGGACAGAAAATATTATTTTTCCAAGAACTTCATGAATTTTCCTGATGTCACGACACACCTCCTCAGAACTGTACCCAGTAGGCATATTGTACTGGGCAGTAACATACCTTTGCCTACCACATAACTTTTTCCAAATGAGATCTGATGAAAGTTAAAACTAAACCATAAAAAGATATTAATTATTTATTGTCGATTTTATATGACATCCATCGATTAAATGTGATAATACAGTAATGATATCAAATGATTTTTTTTCTTCTATTTTCCCATGCGTAGAACTTGTGTAGTGGGTCGACAGTTCAACCCTTTGCCCTCATTAAC
Source organism: Megalonaias nervosa (assembly GCA_016617855.1). Lineage (NCBI taxonomy): Eukaryota > Metazoa > Mollusca > Bivalvia > Unionida > Unionidae > Megalonaias > Megalonaias nervosa. The sequence continues at coordinate 13,509 of JAECUM010020940.1, forward strand.
ACATTCGTCTTAATGCGCTCTACTGGAATAAACGAAAACATGTCGTTTGACAAGCTCGTTACGCAATACTTCAAACGCATAGTAATTATAACGTTTTTCTTGGTTTGTTTTCATTTTCTAAGAGCGACATATATAACTAGACTCTACGTAGATAATTGTTCAGATTTTCATAAAATAGTATAAACCTGTTGACCTTTATATAAGGTGAGAAGCAATAATAGTTACTGATGAATAATGTGTTTTGAATCTGCTAACTAACTTGCAAGGGTGCAGGTTTATTTTAAATTAGTTGGAAAAAATTGGATGACATACTAATTTATGTCGGTGTTATACCAAGACAAGGAAATCCCAAAATCCCATTCAAGGGTTATGTTATATGTCTCCCCAAAGGCTATGCCTCGTGGGGAGACAAATAATGTAACCCCGCGACTGGGATTTCCTTGCCTCGGTCCTAACCCCAACATCGATTCTATTAATCCATATCTAGAATATAAATATAAAATGTTACTGTGGACCTTTCATGTTACAGATAGAATACCCAATTACGTTTATATGTGCTACTGAAGAACAAACCATGAAAACTGTTATTGTCTGCTAAATAGCATCACCAAATATGTATTTTAATTTGTAGATGTAGCTTGTGTACATGGGGACGGTGACAGTGGACTATATAAGCATGAAGCATGCAAAGATTAGCACAGCTTAAGAAAAGCGCCCCAAGAAATGCCCGTCAAACAGCTTTGACATTTATTAATATTTCGACCTGTCCTGTAGGCTTTGCTTTATTGATTAACTACGGCTTACTTGTCAACCATTCATTCGTGGTCTTTTGGTAAATACTTGTTACCAAAGCAAAATGTTATCTGCAAACACCTTTTGACTGGCTCTCTATGGTGCCTGGTCTACGTGGACGTCATGGAGCCCTTGCTATAACGATTTTTCATGTGAGGTTGGACTTCACAATATAACTCGAATATGTTCAAACCCCTATCCTGCAAACGGAGGAACTTCTTATGATGGAAGCTCCGCTTTGACCAGACAAAGCACTGATCGTATATTAAAGAATGGTATGTATTATAAACGTTTTCCTTCTAGAAATATTCATTTCTTAAAAGAATTAGTTTAATATCACATGTTCATCTTACTGTACGCATATGTTCATTCATAGTCAAGAAGCTAGCTAGCGGTTTTGAGGGAAGGTGTAAAATATGTCTTAGAACCAAAATGTTGTTACAATTTAGAGTTGCTTTTCCATTATGGAACTCAGATTTACAAGTCTCACTCTATGCCCACAAAATCAAATCATAAAGTATGCATATGTCTGATGAAAAACATACAAATCAAGACAGTCATCATAAATAATGCTTATGTGAATGCATAATAAATATTGAATTGTATTAAAGAAATGCATTTATTTCTAGGTGAATTCTAATATTATTTAAATGTTATTGGAAATCTACTAAAATAATCAACTATTAATGTCATCAAGGACAGCCACTGACAGAATAGTTAACATTTATCGTTAGATTAGCTTTATTTCCTATCTTATGTGTATATGTTGCCAGTACCTCTATGAAATCGGTCTAATGTTGAAAGAATGCATATAAATTGATATAACGTGCTCTTTTAAAAAAGACAGAAGGTTCAAATAATGCACTGATTCAGTTAGGGATTCGCAACGTTGTTTTGATTTTTTGGCTTAAACCTGACTCTTAGATTTTAGAATAAGGTGAATTCGTATGCGAAAAGGTATAATGGAATACAATTATCTCCGTTTAGGGTAGGCCTAATTCTACGACTGAATGAACAGGAATGTAATTAATGAATAGACAATATCCTTTGTTAATATATAAGTACTAATGTAAATTACCATTCCGTTAAGGAAAACCATTGATTTCTCCAAAATTGATGTCGTTCGTACAGCTAATATTTTGAAACGCATCAGATATTGCAACCAATAAAATACCTCGATCACACTACCCTCTAATATATCAGACATTTATGTGGAAATATATTGACGGGTATCTCCAAAATTGAATGTAAAACAAAACAGATTACGAGAGACAGCTTTGCAGCCTGGCTTAACATGTAACAGGATCGAAGGTTTCTCGCACTTTTTGGCTACCTTCCTGAAGTCTGAAGTACTTGTGCAATCGCAAGCGGAGTGAGCTTAGACATTTCATACTCGAGGTATCAACCACGATTTATGGTAACTGATTCCACAGTGAAGGTCTAATAGTGGGTTATTAGAGTCGACGAATCTATCCTTTATCATCCGTTCGAGGGTTATGCAATTACAGTTTGTTAATGACCTGCGATTACAGTTGAAAGGATCGGATTTACCCGCTCCATGTTTAGATAATATATTGCCGCTGCCTTTCGTCAAGACCGCGAGAAAGGTTTTAGTTTTCAAACATTTGAGGAAAATGTTTATAATTGTATTTAAAACTGTATCAGGTACGTGTTTCAAATGAATTATGTGGCTATGATGTTCTATGATTAGAGATTTTATACTGTGTGAAAAGTTTAAGATTAACTCGACCGTTTTCTGTCAAAACGGTTTCCTCAAGGCAATTAGTTTGTATCTCATGTTTTTACTACAGAAGACTAATTTCAGCCATAGTGGCGTTTAAACCTATGCAACGATATTGTATTATTGTGTTAAACATTAACTGACGTGATAAAAGTTCTGAACATCTGGGATTTTACCATGGTGCAATATCACGGGGATCACCAGTGGCCATACTATATAAACCTCCACATTTATTATCAGATCAGTTGGGAAGTCTTATTTATTCTCTAGTCTTGTCATTAATTACCTTTCGAGTGTACATTTCCACTGGCACCAGCTTTCTAATGTTATTTTTGTGGGCTTGATCTAACCTGTTTCCCACACGCGAAATCGGATCTGATGTGATACAACGATTCTTTGACCACTGGGGATATAGGATGCTGCTCTTGATTTCAAACTAGGTTCATTTGTTTTATTTTTATTAGCATTACTTTTCCTAATTGCTACATTATGGCGCTGATCACTTGAGCTGTCTTCTTCGCTCTCATTTTTCCATGGGTGCTAGGACGTGCTTTGTTGGCGTCAAGACTGAACTTACCTTGACATTCTGACTACGTATTGCCTGAGTGCATGAGGTATTTGTTGTATGTTTCCAATTTAGTTGAGCTGGCGTAGGCTTTTCCAGCTGTGTTCAAATATTCTGCATCCAGTATGAAGGTTTGATAATAATGAAGATACTACATGAATCTATCTTTTATCATTCTTTGAATGAGTTCTCAGAGTGTAAACTGTTGTTTCAAGCTCAGTAAAAGTAAAACAAAATCTAGAATATATTATTTAACAGTAGCAGGAGTAGGTACCTACTGAGTCATAAATACAAATACCAACATGGCTACGTATCCTGTATGTTACCATCATCTCCTACACAATACCGAAAGAAAATGGTTTTGCGAGCAGGAAGCTTCCAGAACCACTGAATTTTTCTGACAGAAATACAATAAACGCCAGAAAACTATGCACGATCCGACTTATAGAATACATACCGAGGTTCTCCGGTATCATTAAATAAAGAAAGGATTTATGATAGCCTCTTAATATACACCAATTCAGCATCAGTTATCCTATACCCTAACATTCAAAGCTGTTTAAAATAAATTTTTAATAATTGTCAAAACTTATCTATTATAACCATGTTATCCAAGTTTGTTGTGTCGAATAATCCTGAACTGTTCAAATGGAATGACGCGGTTCAATGTAGATATTATTCCGCCCAGTACAGTATGATAGAACGTTAACCGATGTTACATTGAGTGTTATTTGTGTACTATTTGATAATAATATAAAAACTATCTATTCTTTGAGAATAATAACGGAAATGTGAACTTTGGGATGGACTGCAATCCTTTTTTCCCAATTTTATTACCAGGAGCCTATTATCATCTTTTATTAGGGGTGCTTTATGCTCATTTGAAAATTTGTAAATATTAGTAAAATCTATAATAAAAATACTTTCTTGCGGTTATACCACTTATATGTTACATTTTAATATGATGTTCAAGCATTGTGTTCTAGGACATGTGACAATCAAAATTCGACTAAGGCTTCAATTTCTTCGATAGTAGCGTTTTCTTTAACACAGGGGCCACACGTAAGACACCAAAAACACAACATGGAAACTAAGGATATGTTTGACATTTTCTGACTTACAGATTGTGTTTCTAATCAAGACTCCTATTGTGGACGTGTATTTATGTACAAAAGCTCTTCTAGGCACGAACATAGGTTATGAGAGGATCTTGTAGCACCTCTTGTCCCCATCTTGAGATTCTCCCTGGATATGGTCTATACATTTACATCAGAAATTACAGCTATACTAATATCTTAAAATTACATTGAATACTCTCCATGAAAAACCAAATAACTCTTCGCACATCAAATTCGAAGATATCTGCTTAAATTTGATTTTGTTTATTACATGTCATATCCCAATATCTTGTAAATGATAGTTTCTAGGTTGTTTCTGTTTTATTTCATGATATGGAAATTAATTTCTTAAATTCGACATGTAATTACTGTGTTTGGTGAGGGCACCATAATTGGAGGAGTTTGTAATGCAGTGTTAAATTTATAGTTATCACCTTTAGCTCTCTACAATATATTGACATGATTAGTAGTCCATGAAAATAATGCAAAGGTTCTAAATAAGCATTGTTCTGGTCAGTCACGTGTAACAACTCTGTATAACGTATCTTGAAGGGTTATTCGTGTCCATTGTTCTTCACTTAGATTGCTGAGCAGATAAGTTGATTTAAACAACAGACAAGAACAAGCAATAATATTTAAAATAAGGATATACATGAAAGCAATACTTTTTGATGTCAAGGTGTCCACAAAAGTGCATTCCCGTCTTTAGCTGTCGATGCACGTTACTCGTGGTGCTATGACAGGAAGGTAGATTAACGTGTAATACTGGCAATTCTGACGGTATTGGAGCCACCGTAATACTGAAGTAGGTCGGTTGGTGACGTTCAATGCGATTGTATGGGGACAATGATGCGCGGACAATTTATGTGGCTGGAATAGTAGCTGCGATTCAGAAACACATAACTCAATTTCATGTTGTTACAGTACAACGACGTGTTAATATACAGAAACAAAATTGATTGGAGTCAGACAGAACTAGAGTGCATTCAGTCGCCTAGTATTGAATCCATATTGCCAGTGGATCTCTACAGATTCGACTTTACACTATTGATATCTCGTTCTCTCTCTCGTATTGTAAATAAAGAAGGATACTGGTGTCTGACCTATTTGCCAAAGATTGAGCAGTTGGATCACGTTGGTTTCATCGTTATCACACCGATAAATTGAGGTAAGAAAATCCTTTTGTTCAGCCAAGTTGTGCTGATCATTGAATGCTATCGGTCGTATCAATTATTCGCAAGTGATTACTGCTTTGCTTAGCGTTCATTGTGTGTACCTCTGACCAATTATACGTGATAATTGCCTCGACATTGATCCGGTTTAGCATGGTTGTCAATATTTATTCAGACATTCTCTGGAGTAAAATTAGCTAGAGAAACGTGAGGTTATGGAAGGTGCCTTAAGCCAGTTTTATAGTTTGTCCTATGCCTTTTAGAAAGTTATAAATCTTGTGTCTGGTGGCCTATCTTGTATTTTATCACCCGCATGCAGGTTTTAGATATGTAGAAGCAAATTTCATGTATTGTATTGCTAAGTTAAGTTTAATTGTGTCGATGACATAAAAAACAAACTCCGTCTTTGTAGTACAGACGTAGAGTTCTATTTGGCATACCGTCGTAACAGGTATAATTCTTATAAATGAATGAGATAAAAGGTCTGGTATATTAAAGATTTTGCAACGATTTTGGTTCATAATTATTAACTGAATATTCTGCTTTGAAACCCATCAAGTGGATGTGGTTAAACATATTGATATTCTATCAGGTAGTTGGACTCTGGCAATTGATCCTGAAGATTACTCTTGTGCCATTATTGTACAAATTATGGCGTTGTGATATTAAAATTACATCTCAAAGTTCCTAATAGAATGTATTATCTTTCTACGAACTACTATATTAAACAGGATGGCAGCTTAAATGTGACGAGAATGTTCTAATATATACGTGTTTATTTTCTGAATAGATTCGTGTACAGCTGACCTGCATTAAACTCACCAGGTGGGGATTTTACGATTGGTGTGCAATTATATCCTGTCAGCTCATGTCTGCTGTAAATCAAATTAGCCTTGTAAGAAAGTCCATTAATATCCCATCGCACCTAACTACTCATATTTTTCGTCTGAATAAGAAACACAGGAAACCCATTCACCCCAAATAAACAAAACACTAAGTGCACCTACCCAGACGAAACTTGGATTATTTACATATTTGGATGATAGAGCCAATTTACACAGTGTTAAATGATAAAATAATGAAATGAGATGAGAAACAGTATAAAATTCATTTGTGTTGTGATTCACAGCTTTCATGTAAAACTAACGGCCATCTATTTGAATTATTCTTTATACGAATTTTCTTTATAAAAAAGCTGGATGACTGAGCATGCCTTGAAACTCTAGTATGTTGACATGCATTTCCAGTTTATTACGAAAATTATCTATATTAATCCATTAACAGTTGACTGAATATATCATTAACATAAAAATTCCCGTTTACTTCAGTGTATGTACATAACAACAGAATTTCCAACTTCAGTATTAGATTTCATACATATTGGAGTGTTAAGAAAGTCCTCTGAGTTCTATATAGTAAATTTATTATGTAATTCAATATATGCTGCAATGCAGAAGTCCAGAATGCAAAGCATTTCTTACCTTTGTCATAAAATAGATGTCGAAAGTGAACAACATGTCTCTATTTGGCAAAACGTTGCTAAAATCTCTTTTCATTTGGGTTTAGAGGTGAACATTTTTATCATCCAAGTGAGTTTCAATGAATGCACAAATATGTTTATATCTAACCTTTTTCAAACCATCTTCAAAATACTCTTTACATAAAATATCCTTGTGCCTTTATCTTTTTCACCAACCGAAATAAATGTTTATGAAACATTACATCTAACTATTAAAGTTTGGCTTTAGGTGGGTTTGGTAAACTTATAATTAAGTGAGTTATATTCTATGGGTCCAAACGTTTCACAGCTATAATATTTCGAAGTGAGGTAGGTGATCTCTTTGACAATTTTGAACGAAATGGTTTAGCTTTTTTAATATTGCTTTCATAATTGAGCTTAAGCATATTGTATAACACTATCCAGAATGTAATACCTATATACATGAAATAAGACGTATTCCAATGTAAACAACATTCTTGACAATACCTAGTTGTACCTCCAGTTTAAATTATAAGTTTAGTTTTTCAGTATTTATATAGATCCCTGAACATTTAAAATATTGGTAGATAAGATAGAGAGCTCACTTAAAGAACGTTTTTGAGCCATCCGTGTTGAGAGCGGTGTCATCTGCAAACAGGGAAACAAGATATTCCGTGGTTGTATCTAGATTCCTTTCATATTTAGAATTTTCGAATCAAATGGGCTGATATCTCTGCACGTAAACGAAATAATGTGTACGAATAAGGGGTCACCTTTTCTACATCTTTTTTGATTTCAGTCCATGGTGAACGTTGTTCATTTACAGCAATGAAAGATATGGATTTTTGTATAGAAGCGATGCATCCAGCTTTTGAAATCCTTCCTAAAATTTACAAAATTTCGAACTTTAGCATTGAAAGGCCACGCAGCAGAATCGAATACTTGCTCAAAACCAGTTAAAAGAAGTCCAAGTAACTTGCATTTTTTTCGAGCACAACATAAGATCATAAATAGTGCGGATATTTTGTCCTATATATCTGACTTTAATAAAGCCTATTTTATCACTACTTATAATTAACGGAAGAAAAGGTTTAAGTCCATTTGAAATCAATGCATGCTGATGCGATATTGTATTATACATTAAAAAAGGAAATAGGTTTTCAGTTTTTTACAATTGTTTTGATTTATCCCATTTAGGTAGACTTATTATAACGTTATTTTTTTTTTCTGAGGTAATGGTAGCTCACCATTATTATAGGTAAAACTGATTGATCTTATAAGCTACCGACCAATATCGCTCTAAAGACTTTAAGAACTCGACCCGAAATCCATCTGATCATAGACTTTATTAATAGGCATGTTTTTAAGACTTGCTGATGTTTCTGTTATTGTAATTGGGCCATTAAATGATTCACTTTATATATGATCCAAGTTTGCGATGTTCATAAAATTCAGCGAAGTTCAAGATCAACTGGGTTTACATTATAATAAAAATATAATTTTTCATAGCTCAATTTAGTTGCTGTTAAATTTTCTAACTGATTTTGTGTGAATATTACATATCGTTAACTAAATTTGGCAACATCTTACTGTATTTTTTGTATTTTCCAAATTACAGAAAGATTTTGAAACCCTTTCCCACCTTCATTTTGCCCTAGATCTTACTCTGAAATCTATTTTTTTGACAAGAAGTTCCAATAACTGACTATTTTTCCTTTCTTCTTCATGTAGTTCTTCAAATCGTTTTCCTCTTCTAAAATAGTAATCTGATCTGTAATTTGATCCTCTTGTACAGCTTGTTGACTTTTATTATACGAAGCATAATAAATAGTTTTTCCTCTTATTTCTAACGTTAGCGTTTGAAAATACGTGGTCATTAATGGATAATCTAATTTTAGAAGCTCTAACTGGTTCCAAGTTAAATGTGATGTGGGAGACATATATGTTCTGGCACTCTGCACTGAGTCCTTTATAAGAGCTATGTATTCTAAAAATTGCAATAGAGAATTGTCAAATTTCAAAATGTTATGTGTTCAGTCTATTTTTCGAAACTTAAGAATTAACTGGACTTTAGAATTGTTTTTATTGAGACATCATTTACCATTACAAAAGGAGTTTATGAAACTATGAAGAAGTCTGACGTTGCCAGCTTGACGGTGATGTTCTTTGTCCAAGTGTATCTTTTTCAGTTTATATTCCTTTCTCTCCAGACATCAATTAGATAATATTCAGCACAGATATCAGATATTATGTCTCTTGCCTTAGGGTTATTTAGTGTATTGTAATTGCATGTATCAAGAGCTTGGTTCAAAACTATATTGAATCCCCTCCAATCATTATATGCTGACATTTTTAAGTCCTCTATATCCAGCGTCACTTCAGTGGATAAAGTTATTTGGTGAAGCTTAAGACCATGCATGCTTTTAAGTATGTACCTATAATTTTGAGGTAAAATATCTAAAACTGTTGTTGCCATTTACATCCAGTTTTACTTTTTGTATGGTAAACAGCGTGTCATTGGATATATATATATATATATATATATATATATATATATATATATATATATATATATATATATATATATATATATATATATATATATATATATATATCCCATCGTTTTTAACAATATCTATCTTGGAAAAGATATACATAGTATTCCTTTCTGTTTATGTAACTCAAAATACTACTTCATTTGACTGGGTCCGATAACCTCTGGCTATTCATACGGACAATTCTCAAAGAGCCATCCTTTGTCCCCATAATACAGTTCTTGACATTTGACTCTGATGTATACATTGCTTCTAGAATTTGCAGAGACATTCGTATGCAGAACTACAATAGTGATCGTTTGATGTGTTAGTCTTCGGTTAAATATAAGAGAAACTTCTTTGGAGAGAGAAAGAAAAGAGGAAACAGTAAAAAGGAAACAAAGCCACTGGTGATGTCTGAAACAACAGGTAACAACTTATCAAAGGTCATGCAATACTGCTGAGAGAACGAAATGTTCTAGAAATGTTCTAGAAATTGTAAAGCCGATGCTCAGTAAATAAATAAGAGTATTTTCTGTGATTGTTGGGATTCATTTTTCGGCCGCGGAAAAAATAACTTATTTTTTCTATTCTTGTAAACTTTACTTTCTACAATTTGATTTTATTTAAAGCATCCTATGCAATCAAAATGATGTAGCCTTTTTAGGGTGCTTCATTACGTGATATTAGTGACAAGTTCTTTCTTTGAACTTTCTGACGGATACCATTCCTCCAACCCCAACCCCAACCCCTGAATGCATTAGGGTTCTATCTAGAGATATTAAAAAACTTCTGAGAGAGTGACAGGTGTAATGTGAAGGTGTTTGCATTTGCAACATACACAATGGAGAGAATGTTGATATACCTCTATGTTGCTTTCATGTACTGTGGCTGATATTTCTTTGGATATTGTACTTGTGGAAGTTTTATATGATCTAAGCACACAGCTAACTAGAATGTTGGAGAAATGCACTTCTGAAGTAAGGCCAAGTTGCATACTCTATAACCCATATTACACCCATGAATCATAACCAGACGTAGAGGGAATTAAAAGTGCCTTAAATAATAAGTAAGATATACAAAGTCCTTTGTAAATAGCCAGTATTACCAGTAAAGGGAACCGGAAAAATTCTTTCTTTTTTTTTTTAAAATGTGACCCTACAGAAAATGCGAAACTCTAGAACGCCACCTTAAGACAAGTTTTCGTATTACATAGAAGTGGATTTTGTGTGCAGTAAGATTTTAGATTATTTGGATAAAAAATTAGGCTGGTTTTCTAACAGTCTTTGTAAGTACGTAAGCTAGGACTCCATATATCCTGAATAATGATTGCTACAAATAGGTATTTTGGGGAGTAGCAGAAAGGGTGAACCCTACAACTTTGCAGAGACCTTAATTTTGAAATTTAAGGGTTCCTACGAAAGCTGAAAAAAAAAGTTTTTGCCTTAACAGTAAAAACTTCTCTAATTGACCAGATTTTTTCCGATTTTTTCACGTGCTGGTCACTACGCTTATGTCGTTCACCCTTCCTGCTGCTATAATTAACCAAATATTTTATCAAGACCTATTCGATATCTAGATCTTGGATCATGTAGATTTATTGTTATAAATCCAAACGGAACAGCTTGTGCTTTTGAAAAGAAGTTTTTAAATTTAATCATGTCCACGTCGCCTGAACACCAGGTATAATAAATATTCTGTAGAGTATAATTATCTACTCCATTAAACACAACCAAAATATTGCAGTTGTCTCTAATTACTTTTGGAATTTGTGTATATCGCTGGGTAACATAAATCACGTCCGTGTTTTTATGTCTACCTCGAGAAAATATTCTAGCTGGATTGGATTGCTTGTCCAGCATCACATCATCGTATACTACGAGATTATTAATGAATCCATCTAGGTCATCTACAGATGGAGCTTCATCAATATCGGTTATAAAATCAATAATATCATTTCCGTCTTCGTCCAGTAGTTTTGCATTTTTATTAAAATCTTTAAGTATTTCATAGCATCGTTGATCATCTACAGATGGTGCTACTAAATACAGTTTGTTCCACTTGAGCCATCTCATTATCAGATTAAGCAGTAATTGCGTCTTCCCACTTCCGGACGGACCTATTATAATCATTCTGATAGAATTTGGTAACGCTGGATGGTGCTTTACTGGCTCTTGCTTTCGTGTCGCAGAAAAGTCAATTATATCCATATAATAAATAATATGAGTCTATATTGTGTTCGATGCAGAGCACCTACACATACTGCTGAATTAACGACAATAACAACAAAAAATAAAAGACGCGCACTTACAGGTAAGTGTGTGAAATGTGGCACCAAGAAATATAAATTTATTCCAACAAAGACAGGTGGGGATATCGCAGCTTTATTAGGAAAATTACCAGGAACTCCATGGGCTAAATACCCTGGTGAGAAACATTTACCCGGATGTAATTATTGTGGTCCAGGAACTCGACTTGATATCCGACTTGACGAACGAGATCAACCAAAACCAGGGGAGAATCCAATAAACGCAATTGATCAAGCGTGTCACGTTCATGATGTCGCGTATAAAAGTAAAGATTTGCAGCAACATCTCGCAGATGTGAAATTGATTCACGCATTAAATTCTATACCTAATAAATCTCTCAGAGAAAAATTCGCTAGTTTTCTAGTAAAAACTGCTATGAAAGGTAAACTAGTGCTAGGGGCTGGCAATTAAATTATATAACTATCATAATGGAATCTGTTTATTATTCCCCGAGAGGGTATTGGAGAGGTAAAGCAGCGATTAGTAAACTCGCCGAAGCAGCAAAAGTTTCACGTGATGTTGCTGCATCATGGTTAGCACGACAGGCAATATGGCAAATCTTCCTGAGTCCACCTAAAAGAATTCAGTACGCGCATTTTGATGTTAGCGTTCCTAATGAAGTTCATCAAGCAGATATTTTATTTTTACCACACGATACCATTAAAACACGTAGACGTCAATACACGTATAGATATGCGTTAACTGTCGTTGATGTTGCGAGTAGATACAAAGAAGCGGAGCCATTATCAACAAAGACAGCATCTGAAGTTGCATCTGCGTTTGAGCGCATTTATCAACGTGGTGGTCTACGATGGCCACGGTTATTACAAGTTGATCCTGGTAAAGAATTTCTTGGAGTAGTATCATCGTTGATGAAGAAACATAACGTTAAAATCAGACGAGGACATACTGAAATTCATCGTGATCAGGCAATCGTTGAACGATTTAATAGAACACTTGCTGAGCGGTTATTTGGATACCAATATGCAAAGGAAATATCTACTGACTTTAAGGATAGATCTCGTGAATGGGTTGCAAGATTACCGAGTGTGATAGCTGCGTTGAATAATGAAATTACTCGTGCAACTTCCATGAAACCTTCTAATGCGATCAAAAAAATATATATACCCCGTAGCAATGGCTACGGACAACGACGTGAATCTTTCTCTCAACCAGTATTAGGTAATGTAACTGTAAGATATTTATATGAACCTGGCGAACTTGAAGGTGGTAAAAAAAGAGCAACCGATCCTATCTGGAGCGTGACTACACATAAAATTTCTAGCGTGGTAAGATCCACTGGTAGACCTCCAATATACAGACTAGATTCTACAGCCCCTCAACGTGGATTTGTACGTGAACAATTACAAGTAATTCCTGAGGATACGCAATTACCACCAAGCTCAATTTTGTAAACGTCCAGAACCTCGACGTCGATTACACTCAAGACAGGTCAGCATCACATTATCACGTGTATGACCGAGATCACTATTAATTCTGTCTACGGTAAATTGTCTTGGATTAAAACACTGCCATGACATATTACAGTTGCAACTTGCGCAATGATTATTCTGTAGTTGTTTTAGTGTTATAATAAATTCAGCATCAAGATCAAAGTCACGTTTATTTTTTTTGTCACACTGTTTATAGCTGACTAATTTTTTATTGATATCGACATTGTTAGTGATTTCTTCAGTTATTACGTAATCTACAATAACCCTACGCAGTTGCGATATTCTCCTGACTCGAGATACGGCGAGATAGACTAAATTCGACCATTCAATACGATCATCTACAATCCAGATTCTAGTATCATTTATAGTTAATCCCTGTGACGAGTGAATTGTTATAGCATATTCTAACGTCCATGGCGATTTATCCATGTTCAACGCGCTCTCAACAACATCAACAGCAAGCAACACGATATCATTCAAGACAAGATTTTGTACCCTTGGTGGAACCAAGGCACCTGGTATTTCAACTTCAATATTTTGTCGTCGAGTATCTGCTGGGCGATAACACAAAGGTACGGGTAGATCCGGAAACTTTTCTTTATGTAACGTAAATAATTTCTTTTGCAGTTCATCACGAACTATCTTTCTACCTGCGACTATCAAATCAGCAGGTCTCCATAAAATCCAAAATTCATTCATAGAAGTTTCTGCAATTACTTTACGCAGAATCTCGCATTGTATTTGATCTGGCTGCAGTCTGATTAATCTATTAAGCTCTTTCAGCGGTTCATCAATAGCTCTATGGTCATCATTTATTTCTTCGTAATAATCTGCAAATGTTTTCAACCATTCATGTGGAGACTGTCCAACAAAGGGTGGTGGTTGACCATGATCGCCACACATAATCACAGCAGTATTCTTCAATAACAACCAATCAAGAAATGTTCTTAGTGTTTCTAACGACACCGTGCATATCTCGTCCCATGTAATATACTTAGGTATATATTTTTCACCCATCCGCGATGGGGTCCACGTGTCTCCGCACCATCTAAAGAAACTATGATATGTACATGATTTCACTCCTCGTTCTTTTATTTCTCTAGCAAGTTTATGTGTAGGTGTCAAAACAATTATATCTGAGTTATTATTCATAAATAAGTTAATCGCACGAGTTGTTGTACCTGAACCACCACACCCATTAAGATAAACGGTCTTATGTCTAGATACAGGATCGTACACAGATGGTGCAGATGATTTTGATATTTGATTATTATTTTTGTAATATATTTCCTTGATTTCAACGTCGGCAGATTCAGAATAACTAAGTATATTTTCTTGTTTTATCCTCCATACCCCCCATTCACCATTACCGAGTTTTAATAAATCCTTATGTTTTTTGTGTATATAAAATGAATCCGTAGCAACTCTAACAGCGTAACGAGGAAATCTATTCATCATCGACAATAGATTTATCGAAACATAAGCTAACATCGAAGATCTTAAATGAGTAAATTGTAGTGAGTCGCCATCAAGATAGCTCACAATGGTACCTAGTTTTGTTCCATCTGATAAATAAGCATTACATCGGTTTATAAATATATTTTTCTCCGTTGTATCAGCGATTATAACATCTAGTTCAGCATCGTCCATAATCAATCTTGTGCAATGCCGTTTATAATCGTATGAACCACCTTGAGTGAACTTACCGATTATCTTTCTACCAAGATCTTTTGCAAGTTTTTCATCGTACTCGTTCCTGCATTTACTTATTTTAATGACATGATCTTCATCAATATCAGGGAATTCTTTCCTGGCATCATCGATATTAAATCTGTCCGGTTCTGGTAACCAAACTTGCTTCTGTGAACTATACGATATAATCGCTTCAGTTACTCTCAACGATATTAAAAATCCAGCATCAAGCATATATCGCAATAGTACTATCGGAACCCAACATCGCTCTGAAAAATGTCTTCCGAACCAAATATAAGTAATCGCATGGAGATCTTCTCTAAACTCGAATGATTCTACGTGAGCAAATCCTGTTAAGTCAAAATCTGGTAAGGATCCGTTTATTGCAACCCTGGTCATGTCATGTGTAGGATGTCCGAATCTCTTAAAGTATTTAGAACATGCTCCATATCCAAGAAAACTCCCAGGATAACATGCTACCATATCAACCGAGATAACATCACTATAATCGTATTTGGTGTTCCATAATCCACCGTGCCCATATTCTATACAACTTTTCTTGACATCTTCAAGAAATTCCGATCGTGTCGTTTTCCATGAATTTTTCTCCTGAGCGAAATGAGCAGCGACTGACGGAACAGTAAAACAGTTATTCAATAATTGTCTAACTATGACATCATCAGAGGTATATTCACGCCAAAAGCGTTGCGCAAGATGTTCCATTTCCTCATGGAGAGATTCTGTACGATAAATATCACCGTTAGGTCGTACAAATTGATCGTAATGATCATATTCCGAACTCTGAAATAACCAAAGAGAAACAGGATCGGTTTTACTAATATTTTTAATAAAATCAAAGATATCACCGTCATAAAAGTTAACCGTTCTATCTCGTGGAAATATTGTTACTGCAGCAGTCCATGCGTGCGCGTTATGATCAATAGTATCTATCGGAGGTCCATTTTTTATATATTTCGGTTTGTACAAAATCTCTCCGGTTAATGTTTTTACTGCTATTGGAAATCTTAATTTCTTCTCTAGATCAGCAACGTCGCTGATGGACGCTCCGGTATCTTTAACCGACTCTGCCCACGTATTTATTTTTTTACGTCTTAAATCCGTTAAACCATTACCACGTATCGCGTTTGTAAAGTGTTCTGTAACTCGCTCAGCTACGCAGTTTATCCTTGACGAAGTCAAGGATGACAATTTCATCGGTTTGAGATCCCCAACATTAGGTTTATTATTCAGCGGAAATATTCCATAGACAACCGCAGTTACAAGGTACGATCGCTCATAATACTGTTTATCTATACCAGTTAGTATCCCTGGTTTGGATTTATTACTCAAGAAGATATTATTTCCTGACTGCACGCGGACGGGATCGCGCTTGTCACGAATAATCCAAATATCTTCTTCTGTATTTACAATAAATTTTATTAAAATAAATATTTTTGATTATCAAGGTGGTTAATGATTACTCTTCCTCGTTTGTCATTCATCGTATTAGAAACATTTCCAACTCTGAATGTTGACCATGCATGAACTGCACCATCGTCACGAAATTCCTTCTTGGCCTCAAGGATACGTTTAGTTACATCTTTATTAGTTAAAGCTAGATCTTGCATCGAAATACTAAATTTATACTCGGGTAGTCTGTCAAGATCGAATCTGGTTGCGTAGGGTTCAATCACGGATAATTCTTCCATATTATAATTAAGGCAAGTATATATTTAATTGAACATTAATCTTTTTGTATATGATTCAACCAAATCATTGCCACTGGTTAAAAATCGGTTATACGTCTCCGTGTAACAGATCATGCGTGAATGAATACTGTAGTTATCATATGCAATGCGTCAGAAATGGGAGTCTAGGACCAAAACCGTGTGTGGTGTGTAGTGTTGGAGTGCGAGGAAAGACTCACCTGTGTGCGCAATGCGGTGGTAAAAAATACAGAGAGTTGAAACGCTATTACGATAAAAAATATAACGCTGATTCTCCTATAAAGACCGAAGAAGATTATCTCGCTAGATTTTCAAAAAACAATGATTTAGACAAATAAATATTATATATAAATGGAGCAAAATGAGTTTGTGTCACATCCAATCATTACCAATTATGAAGCATCTCGAGATGGTATCATTAGAAATTGCAGATTGAAAAAACCAGTAGGTAATGTTACCAATGCTGGTTATCTTGCGTTTAAAACCAAAGGAAATACAAATTATCTATCACATAGATTTGTGATCGAGTGTTATTTTGGACTGATCAAAGATGGGTATGTGGTGGATCACATCAACGGCAATAAACTTGACAACTCACTTGAAAATCTACGTATTATCACGCAAAGTGAAAACTGCAAGTTTGGAAACACTGGCGGCGCACGATTTGCAAGACCTGTTAAATCAGTGAATGCAGAATCTGGAGAAGAAATTATGTTCAAGTCAATTTATTCCGCTAGTAAATACTTTAACATAACGGGCTCTTCAGTGAAATGTGTCGCAGACGGGGTTACAAGATCTGCTTTTTCATTTAAATTTGGACAAATTTTTATATTCCGGTACTTGGTATCAGATGATCCAGCGAGACTGAGGCAAGCATAAAACTTTTCAGCATCTTTTACAAGCAATAGTACATGATATTATTTAGCTTGCAATCTGCATTCAGAAAATATTATAAGATCTTAAGACGGTTCTCCAGAAGTGGGTTAAGCAAAAGATACATAAACTGTATTCGATGGCACAAAACATTCTTTACTTAATCAGATTTAATTATTTTTTATAAAGTTTTTATTTTGTTCGATTTTTTATCAAATTTCTCGTTTTTTACGCTATTTTGTTGATTTTTTCTGACATTTTAGTCGATTTTATCATTGTTTATTGTTGAGTTTGCTCGTTTTCGTTGGGTGAAATCCCCAGGAAGGTTAACGGGAATTAACATTAGGTTTTAAATTTATCGATGAAAAACTGGTTTTTTCCGGATTTTTATCGTAATTCGCTAGCAAAAAACTACACAATACGAGCAACAGAACTGGAAAAAAACCAGTTTTTGATCAGCAAATTTAAAACCTAATGTTAATTCCCGTTAACCTTCCTGGGGTTTTGACCCAACGAAAACTAGCAAACTCAACGAAAAACTTTGCACAACAAGCACGGGCAATATTGTACTTGTCTATGATACCTACTGAAATATAATGGTTGGTTCTTTGATACAATATACTTGTCAATATGTGTAGGTTGCATTATACTAAGCAGAATATGTTAGTTTTCCCAAGGATTTTGTTTAGTTATTATCACAGTCAATGGTCCATCATTATCGCTGTCATTTTCACTCGTATTTTCACTCGTATTTTCACAATGCTGTCTTAACTGTCTTATACGAAAGTTCATAATCTTTTTCTGTTCGTATCCATGAGATAATTCTAGCTTGATTTTGTCAATAGCGTTTGAGATAGGCACAAACAACTTTACCTGATCATCAGTGACAGTTGCCAGTGACTTTAACAGTCCTTGTTGGATACTTTTCATGAATTTATAATCAGCAGATAGCGTGAATCTGTTCTCGTTCTTTCGTTGTTGTAATGAGTTAAAATCACATAGAATCTTTTCAGCATTAAGATTGTCAGATACATTGATACCATTATGTTGTAATTTTTTAATCGCAGAAACAATGACATTGATATTTTCAAAATTCATTATATAATGAGTGTATATTTAATATAAAAATAAACAAAAATATACAGCGCGAGGTGATATTCGATCTACCATTCCATAGTTGTATCAGATAAACCTAATGAGGTTCTTTGTTTAGACATTTACCCCCAAGAGAACCCCTAAATATCCGAAACCGAAACTTTAGAGGCTCAGAGGGCTGTCTGTACGTGTTATTTGTTTACCCCCGAAAGAATTCCTAAATATCCGTAACCAAAACTCTAGAAACTCAGAGGGTTGTTTATACACGTGTAGGTCTTATTTTAGTGACCAATCAGATTCTGTTTATTGCCTTACAAGAATTCCTAGATATCCGTAACCGAAACTCTAGAAACTCAAAGGCTGATTGGTCTTTGTGACCTGGAACCTAGGTTTATTTTTAGTTTGCGATGTGTCTTTTGGAATGGCCCTTGTGTGGGGTACCCCTTTAGTGATATCACAAGGTCACGACCTCATATCACCCCCCGCTGTATATTTTTGATGAGATGATATGATGATGATGATGATATGATGAAATGCCGTCTTCACGCCAGCACACCAACCCATAATGATCAACCAATGGGTGATTCATAAAAGTGAATCCACCACGTGTTGACGTAGTGGATTGGTGTACTCTGAAGACGGGGGGGGGGCTGGAGCCCCCAATAGATTATAAATCTTGGCCTAAAATCGCCTCCCGCGGACAATTTGTCTTTCTCGGGTTTCGAACCATGACCCCCCGGATGAGAGTTTCAACACGCTATCAATTGAGCTATCGGACCTTGTTATAAATATATACTGAAAAAGTTAATATGTGTTTACCAATAACCTATTTCCTAAAAACTACAGTGTTCTTAACAAAAACCACAGTTTTCTGTGTAAAATGGGATTTCTAGTTTCCAAAAAATATATATAATTCTGCATTAACACTGAGTCTATGCGTAAGCCGTTACCAAGAAGATTGATTTAGTCATAGCGTATTCTTAAAATAACTTTACGCGGTAATCGGCCACACACAACCGTTATGGAATAATCAATAACAGAGCTAATTATGCAGCCACAGCCTTCTAGACATAGATTTCGATTACCTGTGTGCACTATGAGAAATCTGTGCGCGGATTTTATGTAAACAAAGAATACAGTATTATTATTTTGTCAGTTACTGGTTACCACATAGGGAAAGTTGCCGATTAGCATTGAATGAGACCGCCGGTAAGGTTATATATATTTACAAGTATATGCTATGCTGTATTGTATACCAACCATTATGTATCATAGACAAGCACCATGCATCCGGATATTTTTTTTTTGTTATCATTTCACATACAGATTTATATTTAGTTCTTCATTTCTTGTGTCCAGAATGCGATTGTTTTGGTCTGTAAGTTTAAAGTGTATCCTTGATAATAACGGATTATGAACTCGCAGGTACACGGGGTTAATTGGCTCTGATACAATTAACCAACCTGGTGGGGCTAATGGACTGAAACTGTATAATATGTACCCTTGCTGGGCCTGGTTAGACTTTGAAAGATCTACCTGATAGCTACCTTCAATAATATCGCATACCAGATTGACTGCAATTGTTGTTGTTATGTTTACAATGCCTGGCGATATATGACGTCCGGCACCAAAAGGGTTGTTATTGTGTTTTAGTATAACCGGTGGTGGGGCAATTTTTCTCCACGATTCAATTACTCCCGGATAATATTCTTCAATAAGATCACTTAATAATTTCTTCATTTCAGCGTTATTTAAATCTGGTACAATAAATGTTTGTAAACCTTTTTCTGTTATTTTATAATGATTAAGAAATAATTGCTTCCGTATTTGATCAGTGTAAGAACTATTGAGTGTTGTCGCAACTTTTATAATACTTCGATTGGTGATGTATAAATCGAATAAGATACCATTTAAGTGTTTTATTGACTCGATTATTTGCTGCTTTACGTTATCATCATAATGTTGTGATAATGAAATAAGTAAATTTCTTAAATCATTAAACTTTTTATCGTATTCAGGCTTAAGAGTATCTAAAAATTCTTTAAAAAATTCTTCATCAACAATATCTCTAGTACGCCACGTCCTGGGGTCTACGATAACCGCATTAAATGCTGATCTAGTTATCTTGGGGATCCTTTTACCGTCAAAATCGATAAAGCAATATATATAGTCGTTTGGAAATCAAAATCTTATATATCTCCATGGATGTTTTTCTCGATATTCTGGATTTTTAATGAATTCTTCTTCACTCGTTTTAAATTCATTTCTAGTTGGCTCTGAAACTCCATTATAAACAGGTGCAACTTCAGGCCATCCTAACACTGATCTGATTGAACTTTGATAAATATCTACGAGGTAATCAGGAGAATTTATTTCAATCACCGCTGATAGTGTTGGTTCGTAAGCAGTAATCGCTATTTTAGATTCTTTCCCTGTGATAGATTTAATTCTGCGTTGGAACTCATCATTAATCTCGTCTATTTGATAACTACCCGTTGTAATTCCAACAACTTGCCAATCAGGTGTTCCATCTGGTTTATTCTTATTCGCAAATACCAGTGAATTATTTACTGGTTGTCCACCAAACGGTTTTGACCTGATATTTGGCCAACTATGATAAACGCGCAGTTGTGCTAACGCTATTTCCTTTGCTGGAATTGCAGTTGGAAAATTAACGCTAAATTCAGGATTGGTTGAACTTAATGATATCATAGTAGTTTTTGACGGCGTTGTATTAGCTACCATCTGCTGAAGTAATTCTAACGATAACATTATTTAAAATACTCCGTATTTAATACAGCGGAAATTCAACCCTCCACTTTATCATTAGAATCCACTTTGAATGCCTCATGATAAGTTTCCATTATCGTTACGAACTCCTCATCAGATATTTTACCATCGCTGAGGTACGCCGAAAGATACGATGATAGTTTAGAATAAGATGATGTTGCTGTGTGCAATTTCATTATGTACTTGTTTAGTTTATCATTTGTACACGTAGATATTTTCTTAGCGATAGTACTGAAAATACCTGCGCATGTTGTTGCCGTTGAAACTATAATTGTTACAACTGCAGGCGCTGTCATCGTTATTGTTGATAGTAATAATCCAGTTCCAGCAATAACAGCAGAAACCGAGTATACCATTATATCAATAACAACCATACGACGACGATATTTTTTACCTTTATCGTGTAATCGTCGATGATATTTTTTAGTTTGGTTTGACACTCACATACTTGAGCGTATCTGTGACGTTGAACGTCCATAAATGACTCTTGATTCATTATATTTATCTAGATAACTAATTGAGGAGTTTCACACACAAATTCCAAGCACCACCAGTATAGTGCTCTGGTTAATTTTTTATCAGATGCTTCCAGCAGAAATGTTTCTTCCGCATCTTTATTTATTATAACGGATACAACTCCAGAAAAAGTATCGATTGAATAACGCCATGGAAATGTAGTAAATATACTGAATTTTGCACTACTAAATACGGACAGTCTGTATACACCAGTGACTTCTGCGGTGTGTTTGAGATTATTATCTTGCAGTGTCCATACTCCTAATCCTGATGCTACTGTGTATACTACGTTGAAAATCTGCTTGTGAGGAATTTTAATAAGATTCGTTTTTTCAATGATATTAGGAATTCCACTAACAATATCGTTGATTTTCATGTTAATGTCAGTAAGTTTTATGTCAACGACTGGTGGAGTTCCAAAAAATTCGTTAATAGATCTGTTTATATTTCTACGGAAATTTAGAAATGTTTGTACATGATTAATATAATCAGTTCTAAATTCAGCAATTCCATCATTGATTGTCGTTAACGAAGTCGTTATTGGAATTTCCTTATCGTCGACGTATTTCTTCGTTGCGGCGTCAAAATCTGTTTCTGGTGTTCTGAGATTATTAATACCATTATTATTCATGTCGAGAAATGCACGCATTATACCACCGCGCACTGACACGTACTTGGATTCTTGATCATCGACGTATTTTTTTGTTGCTGCGTCTGTATCCGAGGTTGGATCTCCAAGATATGTAATTTTTCTTCCTGACATAATAATGTCACCGGTAAATACATCACCAGTTTTCTTAACATAGTCGTTAACCGATTTACCGGAATCCTGTATTTTACCTTGATCAGTAAAAGTAACGATATTATTAACAACCGCGTTGGGAATTCGCACAAGTACATCTAGTAGTTGTATGTTACTCGTTTTTAATCGTCCTTGTTTGTCCTGAAAAACGACGACTTCATTTTGATCCACACTTGTGATATTTAATAAATCATCGATTTCATTTCTGAGCTGATCAAGAGTTGCATATTTAGATAAATCGACCTTCTGATCTTTGCGAGTAGATCTTCCATAAATATCTACCATTATATTTACTGATATCTGTTTAAGTGTTATGACGTAGTGTAGTGAATGCGTGCACGACTTTATGAGGTGGTGCTGTTGATTTTGATACAGCATCAAGCACAGCGAGGGTTTCACGACCGCATATTGGAGGATCAGTTAATTTTTGTGTTGGTAGCGTTGAATACCAGATTGGAATACTTTTATCGCCGGTAACGTACTCTAAAAATTCTTTTGGTGGTGCTAATCCATACGAATCGAAATAAATAATTCCACGTGGATCAGTTGCATATCCGACCCAGTGCGTGCCTGGGCCAGAGTTTTTATCGAGATTAATGATACCGGTTTCATGTTGCATTGCAACGGTAGGTAATTGATCGCGCATAAAAACACCTCTGAAGTTTTTTTTTTTTAATTTTTTAGCAGCATTAAGTAAATCAAAATTGGACAAGGGTGATATTAGTAAACTGTCCTGGGAAGTCTTAGACCCTTTCCGTACCACGAATACGGGGTTCCTGGTAATCTTAGACCCTTCCCGTACCACGAATACAGGGTTCCTGGTAGTCTTAGACCTTTTCCCTTTTTTTTGGAGGTTTTTATTCCTTGTCTGGTTGCTTTCTTTAATGCCATTCCAGCAGCTGTTCCAACAGCACCTAACGCAGCTGCTTTTGCAACAGCTGGGGCTGCAGCTGCTATTAAAGCTGGTATAGCTGCGAGAAGTGGAAATATACCACCCGATTTAGCAACGTCTTTGATGGCGCCCGCAGAAAGATTAAGTTTGACGCCTTTATTTGATTTTTTGGCTTCATTGAAGTTTTTGAACTGACGCTCGGTCAACGATAGTTTATTTGCACCGGTCATGTGTTCTCGCTTTAGCGATATTTTTATTCCACAGTTATTTTTTTATGCTGATTGCAGCTTTTTAGTCTGACCAGGAGTCAGACTCACACTAACGTGATGATATGACATCATTAATATTATGAACGATCTAATTACATGTTTTCTACTGGAGCATCAATAACTCTCATGCGACCACCAACACCTTCGAGTAACATCGATTTATCGCTGAGTATAACGGCTATTGCTCTATAATTAGGAATTAATGGTGCTGGTGCTACTGGCAATGTTGCACGAGCTCTGAAGTGTATATCAACTACTGATTGTCTGGTTAAATCTAAATGTTCTAATGAAAAGTAATAAATCGGATACAGCGATGTAAAATCTAGCTGCGATATTTGTAAACCAGTATCAATGTTTTGATCACGTCCCACGAACGACATAAGACGATGATATGCACGTGCTACATGATTTTGATCGAAATTTAACAAAATATCCTCGGATGGTTCTTGATGTCCATTAATCCTTAATGAAACCTCAGAAACACCGAGTTTATCAAATACCATAATATTATGTGTTTGCGAGTTTACTCGTGCAGTATTTTGAAATGCAATAAATATATGCCGTGGTGCAGAAACACCTTGCTGTGATGCTATTTGCCATGTGAATAAACCATTAATAGCGCTCTGCACAACATCTGTAGTTGTTGTTAACCATGATAACATCGATTTACCACCTTGACTCATAAAACTAAGTAAACGTTCTTCTTCAGGTACTGTTGGAGTCATTACTGGCATCCACAGTGAAAGTTTTGTTAGTACTACCATACCAGCATCACCAATGGGTCTCCATAATGCATCATTATCATCGCCTTTTCGTACAAGTACAATCGCATGTTTGGCTCCGAAAATGACTTTTCTGACATTTCTACAGAATCCAAAAATATGTGACAGTGGAATTGCACATGAAAATACTCTTCTGTTACCTTTCAGCATTGATCCACGCGCTGCAAATCCTAAGTTAAAATTTTCATTCATCGATGCGACTTCGGTTCCAGCTGCATTTAATGTTACATTTCTATTATCAGGGTGGTCAGAAGTATCTTTTGAGAACATCATTGATGGACCAGCTGATCTTGAATAATCATCGCTATATCGTGCAAGACCCAATATCGTCGTGGCAACATCAACATCCTTCTGGATTGATTCAATATTTTTTCCGTCAGTCATGTACGTAGCGCTATCAAATAACGCCATAATACCATTATTAACAAAACCAACCCTAACATCAGCTCCATATGCTACTGGTGCTGCAGGATTAGCGTTATTTAAAATCTCACCTTCTACTTCAATAAATGCCTCAGCGGGTAGAAAATATCTGCTTGTATCCTGAACCTGTAGTTCGATTCGTCCACGCCGATCTGGCTCTCGTGCATCGTAAGAATAATACTGATAATCGCGCACAGACTCATCTTTGAGAACTGGTGCGTCCATGTCAAACGCGGGGTCAGATATGCGCTTAAACATCTTTATTATTATCGTCTTCGTCTAACACGAAGACCACTTCGGGAAGTGAGACCACTTCCTGCTATGAGACTAGTGGTTATATTTTTTTCCTTTTCCTACATTGGTACATCAGCCAACTCCGCTAGGTTTTGATTAGCGGCTTGATTTATTATTTTACTTACACTTGCGGGCATCACTTCAGTGCTAGCCAGTTTCACAGGTTGAGGTCGGACCGCTTGTGGTCTGCGTATTAATCTTGATAGTCTATCTTTGATTGCTGAGAATGCTTTGCTAGCAATATTACCAACAGCGCTTATACCTTTTTCACGAACAACATCAATAGCTTTCATTCCTAGTTGCTTTGCAATCGGTATTACTTTTGGGGCTATTCTTCTAAACAGACCCTGAATAACATCACCTAGTCCATCTCCGTAGGTCATTTTGTATACTGGTAATCGAGAGTTTATTACCCTGACCATGGTAGGTCCACGTTGAGTACCATGCACGATCATTTTGTTATTAAGTGACTTTATCACTAATTAAATACTTAGTCACTATGATAATCATCGGCGATTTCATTAATGAGAGACCGATATACATTAATATCCATGATACCGCCTGTAAATAATCGTTTGCAAATATCAGCTGCTTCATTAATGATTTCTGGGGAATTATTACCAGCTCGTTTTCCTCCAATGAGAATTTCTAGTCGATCGACATCAGCAAGAACGTTATAGGGACAAGTAATAAGGCCACTTCCTAGACCACTTCCAGTTGCTCCGGGAGCGTCTTGAAATTCTTCTTCTTCACTTGGTTTCGGTGATGCTTTTTTAATTGGTTTCGATGGTGTCTTTGGTGATTCTGGATAATAACGAAGTGATTGCTCAAATGTTTTTGGTGCTTTTTGTTGTTGTTGTTGTTGTTCTCGTCGTTGTTGTTGTTCTCGTCGTTGTTGTTGTTGTCGTTGTATCTCTTGTTGTCGTTGTAGTATCTTGTGTTGTTGTAGTTTAAGCTGCGGTGATGATAGTGGTGATAATTCAAATTGTGGTGGTTGTGATAATCTTTTAATTTGTTCGGTCTCTTTTATATGTTTATATACAGCATCATCAAATTCATTAAAATCTCTAATATCTTTATCAGATCTGATTTCTGGAATACCAGTAGAGACGCGATATATATCCCTGATCCAACTGGCAGAGCTTAATGATTTAACATGTTCTGGTTTTACATATTTTTTTCTTTCATAATATCCAAACGCGGCAATATCAAATAATTGGGTTGGGTCCCTGATAGCAGCAATACCTTCAGGTGTAAATTTATCTATTATATTAGTTCTGGTTCTTGGTGGTTGTGGTGGTTGAACGGGTGGTGGTTGAGCAGCTTGAATCAGGTCAGCAATATCAACAGGCAATGTTGCAAGAGCTCTTTGTGTTGCCTCAGTTGCTGTAACAATTTATTTCGTTGGTTCGACAATCGGTTTAAATAATTTTTCTGTACCTTCTGTAAATTCCACCTGAGACTCCTGACGCGATTGTAGTTGTTGCTTAACAGAATCACGAACAGGTAGATATTTTTTAATTGCCTCTAGTCGCTCTCGAGCTAATTTAGCTGAGTGTGGTTCTCCAATACTCATTATTGATAATATTTATACTTGCTGTTTAATTTATAGCAGCAGGAAGGGTGAATGACATACGCGTAGTGACCAGCACGTGAAAAAATCGGAAAAAATCTGGTCAATTAGAGAAGTTTTTACTGTTAAGGCAAAAACTTTTTTTTTTCAGCCTTCGTAGGAACCCTTAAATTTCAAAAATAAGGTCTCTGCAAAGTTGTAGGGTTCACCCTTCCTGCTGCTTGGGGAAATCCTTTAAATTTTGCACAGTTAACAAGAATTATCTACCTTGTCAAAAGAGAAAGGAGGATGAATAGCGTTGTTTAGCGACTTGTAAATATTGTATGATGTCATTTAACCACAAAACATGGCGACATCGGCCATATTGTTTTCTGACAAACATTTGATACAGCGTTCAGTAAACCTTATTGTTGTTTCGTTTATATCTAAGCGGTAACGTTTGTAATGTCCAATAGGGCCTTTAAATAATGGTTGGGAAACACTGATTTTAAGGAAAATAGACTGATTGTTCCTGCCTCTATGCAGTGTTTTCCTCTACCCGTTATTATTATTATTATTATTATTATTATTATTATTATTATTATTATTATTACAATTTGATCTGTGTACAATTCCCTTGTAAATATTTGTAAATTAATTGCAAAACT
Organism: Megalonaias nervosa; assembly: GCA_016617855.1. Lineage (NCBI taxonomy): Eukaryota > Metazoa > Mollusca > Bivalvia > Unionida > Unionidae > Megalonaias > Megalonaias nervosa. Next base: position 41,049 of record JAECUM010020940.1, read on the forward strand.
AAAGTACATTAAAAAATTTTGACTGTGCCGATGTAATAGAGTATATCAAGCTAATCCTCCAAAATCGATCTTAAACGCACCAGATCTCTCGGAAAATCGCCATTATTCTAACTGATATGTTTGCTGTTCCTCCGCTTTTTTTCTTAAAGCGTCATTACGAGTTTGTAATTCAGGAATCGGTTCCTTCTTAATTGTTTGCACAGCTTCCAGACCTTGGATTTTCTGTGTCAGGTTTTCATTCTTACACTAAAATTTCTTTAACTCTCCCTTCACTCTTTCCGTATCCTCATTCACTGTTTGTATTTTGTTAGAGATAATCGTCGCTGATTGTTGACACTGTTTGACCAAAGGTGAATCTAAACATTCTCTATCATAAATTCCTTAAGCACAACGTTAAATACTCTTTGCAAGCAATTTAACTTAGATTTTGAGTGAAATTGTCCAATTTATTTAGATGAATTCCATTTTGGTATCTTGGTTTCAAAGTCTTCACTCCCGACTGACTTCTATTACGTCTTTAAAAATTGGCCTACAAAGGCTTATTAAATCTTAAGTGTCAGAAACCTTACCTATTTTGACTCATCCATTATCACAGCTAACGCTGATGCAGACTCAACTTTGGAACACATAGAAACTTGTGTATTATACATGTTTGACAGATGTCTGACCTAGTTTGTGAACTCCTCATGTCAGATATTGCGCAGAAAGTTGGCTAAAGACGTTTCATGCACTTGTGTTTACCAGATCATAAGTAGAGTGGCAACATGTTATTTTCTAGAATTTCGCCCCTTTGGCTCAGGCGCCGACTATAATGTTTCCATGTTCAGTATGCAAGATTACCTGCAGTGCGTTGGATTAATAGAAGGCAAAAAACTCATAAACAAACCTTAATTTTACATTTGAATCAAAGAATCTTATTTGAAATCATCTTTATAGCCTAGAGGTGGTCATCTCTATGATGTTGCACAACAATTACTGTTACGTTTTGATGAATTTAATTGCAATAAAGGATGCAATCTTAGTCGTATCATGTCCCAGTTGGAAATCATAACCTTGGTCAGGAGACTCCGAGAAATAAAGAGATCGAATATATATATATATATATATATATATATATATATATATATATATATATATATATATATATATATATATATATATATATATATATATATATATATATATATATATATATATATTGTTACAAATATGCAATTTAATTACTTGTGTGTTAGTTTAAATTAATTTTTTATTTTTGTTTCATTACATTTTATTGTAATGATTATTTTCACGGGATTTGATATACTTGAAAAAATATTCAGTCTAATTAGAACGCAAAGTATGACTTAAGCACTATTTGTTATCTCACTTTGGTTCATAGATCTTGTAAACATCGAGTGAAAACGATTGGCTATTACCAAGGTCATATTCGGCCGACGTGTTAGCCATGTTGTAAACAGCCTTTCTTTTTTATTTATTTCCAGCGTGAGAATCTGATTTTTAGATAGGGATATTCTAGCCTACGTGTAAAATGGCAATTATGTTACTGCGCTGTTCGATGATTTAGTGACCACGTGACCCATCACTCGGGTCTGAAATGACGTTTTAGTTGGGTTTAAATACTCATATCTCCGTGAAATAGTTAGTCGTAAAAAAATACCTTTGGGGTACAGAGGTACTCTGTGGTGTTGCTGTTTGAGTTATTTTTTTAATTTAAAATAATTTATTCACTCTAGTAAACCTACAAGAGCTTTTCGTCATCAAAATTCTTGGACAAAGACATTTATTAGAAATTTATTCTGGATTTCTAAAATGGAACATTATAAGTTGTGATTCAACGAGGAACTGTTGACCTTTTGTACAACTACTTCATCTGACCTCATCGTCCTCCATCTTGGAACGTCGTCGGGATTCTAACCTGGATTCAGTTAGAACTGTTTAGTGAGAGGACTTATATTTTTCAATTCTAGGATTAGTTTTTGTGGATTATATTCACAAACTGTAAGCCCTATTTCCTATTTTTACATTGTTTTCTAGGGAAATAAATTATTTTGTTAAAACTTACAAAGCTTGTTGCCTTCACTCGTTCCTTTTGTTACTTTTGTAGAAGCCTACACGTAGCAATAT